>JANZLD010000236.1:59690525-59706317 GCA_026413575.1 Erythroxylum carthagenense
ATTAAAGTTTGTTCTTCAATCTTCTCATACACTTCTTCCACGGAAAGCAATTAAAATCCAATCCCTGAATGCAATTAAAAATAAAATTCATATTATTCCCTCCAAATAAAATAATCAATAAAATATCACTATAAACAACAACATATAAAATCCCTAAAGAAAAAACCAAAAATATTCCAATGATATAAAATATATGTAAAAATACCTCAAGCAACGTTCATGATTTTCAATAGTTTGATGAAGAAGGGGACTTGCGGTTGTGTGCCAACTTACATATATACTTATATTTATTTATTTATAAATAATTTTGCGAGTACCCACGGGAACCCGCAGGATGGACCCGACCCACCCGCAAAATCAACGGGTGTGTCGGGTACGGGTAAATATGAATCGGGTAAAAAAACATATCAACCCACACTCGGACTGTTAAGGTGGGTACGGGCGGATAAACGGGTGACCCGCCCGTTTTGCCAAGTCTACTTCTATCACAACCGCTTTATGAAAAATGTCTTTGAAAAGGTAAATAATATATTCTAACTTATCTTTTAATGTGAATGATCCACTCTTGGTGGCAACTACAGAGCATACAATAAGCAAATATACATACTTAAAGCTAGCTCTGATATCACTTATTAGGACTTGGACAAAGTAGCATCACAGCTAAAACGAAACTAAAATATTAAAAATAAAATACGCACACATTTTACGTAAAAATCTCTTAAATTAGCGTAAAAATCATTAATAAGGACAAGAATTTTACTACTAAAAAAGCTAAAAAATTACAAAGAAAAAAATTAAACTCACAAAATGTACAAAATATTCCCACTCTTTTCACTCACTCTCGCCTCTGCTAATGAGATAATTTGCACAAAATAGGTAGGAGAAGTGTGGGTAGCTATCATTGACTTTTTATTTATTTATTTCAACTTTAGTTTTGGTGCCTACCATGTTTGAAAATGCTAAGTTATGTGCATTTTACTTGAAGATTCTTACCCCTTCAGTCTAGCGATTACGGTTACAACATCCAAAATACATATAATTGCAGAAAAATTAGTTAGTTCACAAAATCATTTCGAGGCAACAGACTGTAAACTGTGCCATAAACCTTTGTACGGTTACTGGTAATAAAAAAGCAACTTTGAGTTGCTATTCTGAACATTTTGACAGCTCTCATCTTGCACCGAAAGAGAGACTCTGTGCAATGGGCCGAAGCAAGAAAGGAATAACCTCTACAGTTAAAGCCCTTGAAACCTGAACTACCAAGATGTTACAGCGTAAAGCTGTTTCAAGAAGCTCTTTTTTTTTTTTCCCCTTCTGTGGGAAAGGTTTCTAGGCTTTCTGTTATGGTTGAGTCGAGCAAATCGTTCACACCCTCGAGCACCAATATAATCTGCAACGGAGAAAAAGGAAATCAGAATGCAACGCAAAGAGTCAAAACACTACACTAAGAGGACTAACACATATTCATTCGCCCAAAGCAATCTTTACTTTTCTCGTACTTTCTAATAATAAGAGATGCATAGTGTTGCGTGTTTTATAAATTTAAACAGATTAAATATATACCAAAAGAATATTCTATAAAAATAAAAAATTTATTTATTTACCTTCAGCTATTTTTTATTCCGGATCAATTCAAAGCTGGCACTTGCATGCATGCATACAAAAACTATCTCCATTTTTAAATGTCTGTTTTGAATTTCATTAATTAACCATGTACATCCTATATCAAGTAATCAAAAGTTGAACATGATAATTAGATAGTAAGGAAATTTTTGTCCACCCTAAAGAAAAGGAATTTCAGAAAGAGCGTTGCATATGCAAAAAGATGTGCAGAATTTTTGGATTAAAAACATTATGGAAGTCAATCCACAAGATTATTATGGGGATCAATTATCTTTCCAAGTCCAGACTCACAATCTTTAAAAGCTTGCATGAAAGAGTAGGTTGACTTGAAATTGTTGCAAGAGTAATAAACTATTACGTTTGTTTAGCCCTTACTTAATAATGAATAATACTGACACCGAATGTTCAGTTGCATAGTTGGAAGTTTGCATTGCCAGTACCCCGCAATTACATCTTATAACTTGTGACACAAAGAATTCACCTGGTAGATTGGCTGATCATTATGAACTTCGCAGGGAGTATTAACTTCAAAATTCACAAATTGTGCATGACACGGCTAGGGATGGAAACTCCAACATATTCACAGAAGAGGAAGAAAGAAAATTTGAATGTCTGCATCGTGTGCTATAGTATGACCCAAGAAAAGTCCAAATTCCTACATGATAAAAGAAAACAATGGCGTACCTGCTAATTCATCAAGGAATAAGAACAAACCCAAGCATAGAGCTGAATCCACAACCTTGTGAACCAAAACAGGAGAGGAGAAGGACCAATTAGCAACATTAATGCAAATGTCCTTTAAATGGATGGGAATGATTGAATAATAGAAACATTAATGCAAATGTCCTTTAAAAGCTTGCAGTCAAGTCCTGTTATTTGCACTACTGCAGATTATAGATTATGAAGTAATCACAACAAAGAAAATGTTGGTATCAGAAAGGTATAAGTTAAAATAGCCCAACTTTTGATTACAAAGATGACAAGAACTTAAAGATAAATACGGTTTATGCATTGAATTGGTTCTATGAAGACAAAAGCCAAGAAGTAGTTCCGTTATTTAATTCTCTAGCTAATGGAATCATCAATATACAGAGTTCTGTGGAAAACTATCTATTCTCTAGCTAATGGCATCATCAATATACAGCAGGTTAACGTGGAAAACTATCCTAAAGAAAATTCAGAAGAAATAAAGAGCTTCTACAAAGTACCAATAATAAAATTTTGCTACATAACAAACAAACATGAGATGAAAGGATCGACTTTTGGCAATAATAGCATCAAATGTGTTGGCTTACCATAGGACAGCTGTATTTGGTGATAAATCTAGAATGAACTCGTATGCACAGTAGAAAAGAGTCAGTATTCAAGTTAGATAATTACAATTTTTTTGCTTAACAAACTTTATGCAAGTTCAAATGCTTATCAATTTGAAATTACAAATACTAGAGAGCTATGACTACATTCACTCCGATTAACCAATTTCAAGTAAACTTGCTTAGTATCATATTACTTATGGGGTAAGGGTGCAAGTGGGATTGGAGAGGGGAGATTTATGCTATACATTTTTTTTATGCAACTAGTTTTTAGCAACATTAACTAGTATGAAGTCCCGGTAACAACATTTGTTGTAGTCAGGTTAAGTAATAGGCAATGTACTGTGAATCACCAACACGGAACTAGTGTTTGCATCCAAAGGAAAATCAGTTTAGTAGTGCAGGCACTCTTCTGTAGGGAAGCAATACTCGGTGCACATTTTCTTTCACCACATCCTTTCCGCAGGAATAATTTCCAGGGGGAGTATCCGGAAATTATCCTAGTACAAGTATCACCTAATAGAAAACGCAAATAATAACTACCATATCTAGAGCAAATATTAATTGGAAAGAACTTCAATAACATTTTTCATGCATTTCAAGGTCTAAACTTCTAGCGAACAAGACTAACAACCACAAAGCTAGGTTTAATGTAAACGAATTTAGTGGGAAAAAAAATCACATCAGAGAACATCAGCGAGAGCTAGGCCCAAGATGACTTCCGCCTGCCAACAGGTTTAATAAGCTACATGATTGACTAGTGGGAAGTTTATGCATTCCAAAAACAGAGTCTAGCCATTTAAAGAAGAAACTAGTTGCAAATCTGGTGACAGGAACAAGCAGAAATACTGAAAGCAACAAATGAAGTCTCATAAGAAATTTTTTATCAATGCCTTAATATAAGAATGCTCAAGATGTGTTTTTGAGAAGGAGGCCCAAAGTAGATTTCTAATGAAGGAAATATTGCAAATAGTACAGTTATTTGTATGATTTATTTGAGAATAGTTGAGACGTACATTGAATAACAACACAACCTGATGAGTAAAGGCATAAAGGCAAAAATAGATAAGCAAAAATCACAACTTTGATTTTGAATACAATCCAAAAGTTTCTTATAGACTTGTACATGGGTAAAAACGGTGGCGTCATACTTTTACAAGCTCACTAGATTTTCAATTGGCTGGGTTCACAAGCCCATGATAGTGGCTAATGCAAAGGAATTAAACAAATACACTACACCAGCAATATGTCCTGAAGTAAGTACACCAGAAGGCAACATCATCATTGGATTTTGTTAGATACTTGGGGTACATAGGGAAGGATACCAACATTATTTGAACAATCATACATCAAAGTCGGAATGAACACAAACACAAGCATCCTCGAAGCAACAGATGTCAGAAATCTTTACCTATCTGCGTATGCTGTGCAATTGATGAATATCACTGGAGAATGTAAATCTACCATATGACTCGTTGAGTTAGTCACCTGAGTGATCTTCTAATCATCACTTCTACATTTATTATACCATTCAGATTTCTTTGTAGCAGATCTGGTCGAATACTACATTATGACCAAAGATATCTAGAACATTCCTTTTATTTGGATTGCAAATAAAGTTACAAGGAACACCTGGAAATTTTATTTATTAACCAGATCAAGCGATTTTAACTACTGCTGCTGTATGTCTCTTGTAGATTCCGGGCAACAGCTCGAATAAGGTACGCACTGACAATAAACATGCAACAACAAAAAGGAAGCTGCATCGAAGAGGAATGTGCTAATAACAACATTATCACTGAGTAATTAAGGCAAAGCAAGCTGTATATCATTCGCAGAATTAGGACTACCTGGGACACCGCGGATCGCCGAAAACCGACTCCATCGTGCTCCTTCCTCTTCCGCTGGTGCGTTTGCTCCTCCGATTCCATTTTTTACTTCCATAACAGTGGCTTGGCTTCACGTAGTTTGCACCAAATTCAAAGCCATTAAATGGCTCTTACCGTCAACTCGCAGGAGAACCCGAACTCTTAGCGGTTTGCACCTGAGAATGTTACCCTTATCAACTAGTTGACTGCTGATATTGGGTGATAGTGATAACAAGAAAGATTTTAGAGCTGACATTTTTGGGTTTAGGGATTGAATTCCCCAACATAAACATCAGAAATTGTAATAAAAAAAGCAAATCCAATGGAGAGATTTGAAGGTTTAAGTGAAAATACTAAAAAAAATTACAGGACCAAAAATACCCCTAACTTACCCACCACCAACTCACGAATCCACGTTCTACTTTCTTCCAATTCCATCCAACTCCAAAGCAAAGCAAAGCAAAGTGAAGCGTGGCATATTCCCAAAGACACAACGTATTAGACACCTACCCTCCTTACCTAGATATTTCTCTTTCTCAGAGACAATGCCTAGGGTTGATCAAGAAGCCCTCGAAACGTTCATGAGGATCACAAGTGTCACTGCACCTGTGGCCGTTCAAAAACTCGAGGTTCATCTCTTTCAGGATTTTTTTTCAAAACTATTTTAATCGCTGGAACTTGGGGCTTAGGTTGCTTGTTGCTGCACTATTTCATTTCTCAATTTTCAATTTTCAATTTTCCTTTTCAACATAGTTGAAGAAGTTGTTCTGAATTTTTGATAGTACCTGACAGCATTGTGATTCGAAAATTGCAACGGTGGCATTGACGTTTAGTAGAGGATGCATCTTATGATTGATTTTGCTGTATCCGGTTAAAAAAAGATGCATCTTTTGAATTTGAAACCAATTCAGTTCACGGTCACTTCCAAAAATCTATGTGATATTGAACAATTTAATGTGTATCTAATTGATATTACTCTTGCTTTCATCTAGGAGCACATTGGTGATCTCAATGCGGCTGTGAATGCACATTTCGCAGAAGGAGATAGAAGCACGTTAGTGTTTGTTTGTTTTTTTGAAAAATAGCGCGTTAGTGTTTTATGACATCTTATATGCTGTTCCTTATTGTCCTCCGTTTTCTTAACTGCGTTGTATTATTTGGTAATAAGTTACATACTCTGCATCTATCCTTCCGCGCTTTATGGATTAATGTTTTATTTTATTTTTATTTGCGGCAGTGAGCTTGAATCTTCTGTTGCTGTTCCACAAGATGACTTCTTGGAGATAGATGATCCAGTAGAGCTCTTGCCTAGAACAAATCCTTTATCACTTTTCTCTGAGGGTAAGCATCATTAATTCATTCTCACTTCTCGACCCACAATTTCACAGGAGTCTGTTTGATGGGACTTCAGGTTTTACCAACCGTGCACCTTATGTTTCAGAACCAAGAGAAGTGAGGCAGATACCCATGGAAGTCAAAGGTGGAAGTGGTGATACATCCACCGGTTTTGGTCATGCTCCTGTCATTGAGGATGTAACAGGAACTGAACACGCAGTTGGCCCAGATGTTCATGGGATCGTCATAGTTGAGGATGAAGAAGCAACTGATCAGAGGATGCTCGGAGGAATGAAAATAAAGGTGAAATGTCTGGTGGTAGTTCCCCTCATATAAACAGTAGGCCAAGTGCTCCTAAATTTGATAATTTGTCAGATTACGGCAATGACGTAGAAGAACAAATGATTCGAGCTGCCATTGAGGCTTCAAAACGGGAAGCTCAGGTAAACTAACCCAGCTGAATTTTTAGAGGCTGTAGTTTAGTCTATAAATTATAAAATCTCTTCATCTTTTGTTTTGTATTTGCTTTTGTTTCATGCTTCATAACTTGATCATAAATTTTCACGAAGCAGGAAATAAGTGATTCTGGAACCCAGGGAACACTCTCGCATCTGGAGGATGCCAAAATTGCACATGCTGTTTCATTATCTTTAAAGGTTTGTCCTTCAACTTCTGTACTGCCAAGATCATCCCTTGTTCTCTTACAAACAGCAACAAAGTCCTCCAGACAGCAGAGCACGAGAAAGGATTGCGTAAATGGATTGGAGAAGCTGGAGTATCAGAAGTTGGACATATAAAACCAGCAGAGATGGAATTGGGAAAAGTATCATTGTCAAATGGAAGGTACATCTATATCTGGAAACAATTGTAAAGACACGCTGACACAATTAAGATATGCTGCCATGATGTTAACTGTTGATTACTGAATGATAAAGCTACTCTTGAAGTAGAATTTCCGTGTTTAGAACAACAAGAAATCTGATGTTTATTGGACTTGACTTAGGTTGGAGACTGGAAGTTCATCTATCCAAGATGAAGTTGATGATGTGGAGGAGCAGCCTCTTCTTAGGAACAGATCAGGTGTACAGGGCTCTTTGGAGTTGACTAAAGATGTTGGAGTTGTTAAGAATAGTTCGGCATCGAGTCCCATTCATAATGGCAGTCGTCCTCCACAACGGAAATGCCTTTACTTCTGATGAGGTATATTCCCATTATAGATTACTAATTTAATTATTTCAACTGGATATTCTGCCATCAAGGCAGAAAGTTTAAGATTCTATGTGCAAGCTAATATGCTTGGCTTCTTTATGAACAAATTGAAATGGGGAGGAATCTCTTCTGAGGAGCATGATGAAGCCGTGATGCTTAAGGCTGCAATGTTTGGTAGAATTCCCGAAGGGACTAGTTACCGCCTTCACTTTCCATCACATCAATTCATGAATTCCTGAAGGGACTAGTTACCACTTTCACTTTCCATCACATCAATTCATGCAACCTGAGGTTCCTCATCCTCCTTCACCTTCTCTGCAAGCACAGCGCTTGATCGGGGAACAACAGGTTGAGTTTTTTTCCCTTCAAAATCAAAATGAGAACTGAATTTCAATCCATCAATTGGTGGTCTGATGAATTTTTGTATATGTATGGAGGATGCAGGATGGCGAGTATCTTGAATCATTAGCAGCTGATCAAGATAAAGAGATAAAGGCATTGGAGGAAGCTGAAGCTCGTCGTTTACAGGAAGAAGTGGCTACAAAAACTGCTCTTGAAGAGGAAACTTGAGAAGAAGAGGAATTCCGAAAGAGACTGTAGGAAGAGCAGGTATATTTGGTTCTTCCTCATTTTTATAATTGGAAAATTTATACTCTTTTTGAAATAGTTTATGGAAGAGTTGGCCATTGATTTTTTTAAATCTTGATTTATATTTTTTAGGATTTAGCATGTTTTTACATAAATGTTCCCCTTGAGTGGGGTCCAAGGTTGGAGGATTTGAAGACCAACATTTCTTGAAGAATGTCAAATACATCAAACTTGAGTGGCAAGATCATGGCTTTTTCCTTGACTTCATGATGTTGCTCTGTGCTATGAGATGTTCACCATTTAGTTCTCTTTCAGTTCTTTCTTTTGAAAGACATGAAAGGGAGAAGGGGAAGGGGGTCGTTGGTTTTGATACTTGTTAGACTGGTCAATGTCCGTGCTTATCTCTTATGCTGTTCTTATGACTAGAATGCCATTGATGCGAAGAAAGTTGATTAACTGTGCTATTACTTGCTTCTCTATGGATAAGAGGGGGCAATAATAATGAGATAGTATTAACATTTTGATTCATATGGCTGCATTTGTGATTCTTTGTTGCAGGAATTGGAGAGACAATTGGCAGAAAAAGACGCTTCTCTGCCTCACGAACCAACATCTGACAATGAGAATGCTGTAACACTATTGGTGCAGATGCCTGATGGAATCCGGCGTGGTCAAAGATTCCTGAAGTCTGACAACTTACAGGTTAGTTATGGTAACGAAAATAACTTGCTTTGGCAGTTCTCCTTTTGCTCTCTTGTCTCTCAAGGTGCTTTGGCTGGCTTTGCAGTCCCTTTTTAACTTCATAGATATTGGTAGACTCGTAAAGCCTGGGACTTACAGATTGGTAATTTCTTTTTCTCAAATTTCTGAATTTTCCCAATAGACTCATGATCCTTGTTATTGTGGACATTCTCTGATCATTTAATTACCTTTTGCTAGAATGAAAATGATTTTGCATTATCCATAAATTCACAAAGAGGTTTTGAAGAAATCTTGATTGAGGTGAATGACCAAGCTTCAGTAATCTGATTTTGAAACTTTTATGTCATGCAACAGGCATACCCAAGGTGTGCTTTCAGTGATGGAGAGAGTGGACTGACACTAAAGGAACTTGGTCTGACAAGCAAACAAGAAGCCTTGTTTTTGGAGTTGATGTAGGAATCAGCTATATATTACAGACATTTAGGAGTTATTGAACTCTACTTTAATATAAGGTCATACATGTTACAGTCTGGTATTCTGTTTCGGTTATGCTGTCTCAACAAATTGTTCTATATACGGAAATATGAAAATTTTACTGTTACATTGGGGAGATGGAATTGTTGTTGGAATTTGCGTCAGGCGTTGGGCTGAGACTGTTTGTGAGGAAAGGTTTTTTATGTACATATCTTGCTATTCATTCTTGATCCAAAGATGAATAGGACTTTGAATCTTGTGACGTGACTTGTGTTTGCTAATCCTTATGTTACCTTTTACTGTATTCCGTTTGAAGGGTAGGGAGTAACGGTAAGTTGTTGGAACTGCTGTGCTAGCAATTGTTCCGTGCTTTACCTCGCCTTCCCGTGATGCTATCATTATCCGGACTTCAGCTTTTGGGCTATGTATGTTGGTATGGAATCCTGGGTTGGTGATGATAATACTAACTTCTAACAAGCTGCACTTTGCATTGACATTCATAAATAGGAACTGTAGATGGTCCATCCTGCAAAGCAACTTTGTCTAGTGTGTATGATGCGTAACCTGTCCGGTGTTTCACTCAGAACAACAAAGATCATGATACATTTTTGCAGGTGGAAACGTTTCAAATTAGCGGTAGGTGTCATGGGGCTCTTGAACGAGTTGGTTTAAGAGAGAAACAAAATGCTCTACGAGTGAACATTTTATGAACCTTTCTACCCAAGAAGCTTTTTTGGTATCTATTCAACCTGCCATGTAAATCTACCCTATATATATATTTTTTTTTCACTTTTGTGGTGCCATCGGCGTTTATCTAGGTTGCCCAACATTCCCTAACTGGCTAACCAGAACAATGTATGTAAGTGAAAGTGCCAATGGCAAACATTGGAAAGAACAAGCACACAAGTGTTTATGAGCTGTAAGGTCTCCATCGTGGGTTGCACTGGCAAGTTGACCACAAACTGAAGCGAAACTGGACCCAACTGTCATGCTCCTCAAGGTTGGATTACATTATTAGACATCACCTGGCGGCTGATTGTTCGCCACGTGTCTTAATATCCTTGAAGGAAGAGCAACGGTCAAATAGAAGGGCCTTTAGGGGACAGGCACGTGATCTCTACGTGGCACGTGATGAAGTGGAATAAAATCCCTGTCCGTACACCGATTCCAACGGTCATATTCTCCGACATTTCCCAACGGTAATCTAGACTTGCCTTCACTACCATCTGATCAACATCAAAGGGCGAGGACGACCGCTTTTCCTTACTCTTCTGGAATCCACTTTTCACGGCCATCAATTTTTTTTTGCCAAGTGCCGGTAAAACCAAATGGGTATACAAAGTAGGAAAAAGCAGTGACAGAGACAGCAATGGAGGCTTATACTAGTAGAGTCTTTAGTATAGTAGTAGGATTTCTAGGAGAGCGAGAGAGAGAGAGAGGGAGAGAGGGAAAGTAAAGAACCAAAAGGCTTAATAATATAAAAACACAACTCTAGCACGGTTGATGGTTTCTTTCTTTCTTTGGATTGTCATTGCTGTGTGTCTATGTTGATTGATCACTTGTTCGTGCATGTGTTTATAGAGGTGGGATTTCTGGGTTTGCTTTCGTTTCTTACTTTCTTCGTTTTTAGCTCCCATGGACTTGGTGAAACCTTCAAATGCTGATCTGGGTCGAAAGATTGCAGATGATTTCGGTCACCAACTTGTGCGACTAAGTTTTTGCATTTCCCTTCATGGAGTGTGAGAAAGTTTGCAGCTTTTTCACAATGAGCTTGCGCTGAACGATTTGGAGTCCGATGATTCTTTTCTTCTAGGTATTTAATTCGTTGGTTTTGGAATTCTTTCATTCTTCTGGGGCGGGGAGTTAGCAAATTCTTATGTTCATTAAAGTTCATACTAAGCATTTCTATAGGAACACATAACCTTCACAAAATTTCTGTTTTGAGTTTTATTTATTTTATGTTTTTGTCATCATTCATCGGATTCCTGTTGTTTCCATCTATTCCTTATAAAATAAAATTCACACACTCACATTAGTCTTGTCTCTCTTACGTGCATCCAATTTCGTGTACATGCAGAGTTATCTCGTATACGTAGGATATACACAGAACAAATCGTAGTTTTCATAAATTAGAACTTCATTCTGTAGAAACAAAGAGAGATAGGAAGAAAAAATAATCAGGAAACAGGGTGGGTGAATCGCGAAAAGAAATACTGAAAGAAAAAGAAGAATTTGAAGGTATAGAGGATGTTGGCTGGGTGTTCTAGTTCAACACTGCTGTCACCTAGGCATAGATTGAGAAGTGAGTCACCAGCACAGTTCCAAGCTTGCCATTTTCAGCTACCTTCAATGAGCGCGCAGAGATTAGACTTGCCGTTTACTTTCTCACGCAAAGAGTCCTCACGGTCACAGCCTATTAGGCCTGTTTCTGTTGGCCTCTCTGTGGACAAGACAGTTGAATCCAAGACCAGCAATTGCTCTATCAAGCAGCATATCCGCCTTCCAGCACTGGAAACAAGCACTCAATCGATGAAAGATGAGTTTTGGGAGAAAGGTAAGAGCTTAAAAAGATTTGCCGAGCAGGGGACGGTTGATGAATCTTGCACTAGTAGGGTTAAAAGAAAAAGGAGCAGCGAACATGAAGGTGGTGATAGGTTGCTGGGGAATGGCAGTTTCTGGTTTGAATCGAGTTTTGAGGTTCCTAGAGGCCTAAACCCAGTCCAAGTTCCTTTCTCATTGACATGCTCAGGAGATGAGGAAAGGGTCTGTTTTGTGCCAAGTGAAGTGATCTCACCGCCTTTACCATTGTCTAACAATCCATGGGTGGATTCTGTTGTAACTGAGATCACTGACCTTGGTGATAAAGGTGGAGAAAGTAGCCAGAGGCCAGTACTGGAAGCCTCAGGTTCAAGTGCTTCATCAGAAAGTCATAGCTTAGGCCTTCGGCTGAGTGAGAATGTTGTGGAGCAGGAGGTTGGTAATGGCTCTAGAAGTTATCCTCAGCGACAAGGAGGTTCTGTGGAGGCCGAACAGCAGGAGGGTCACCAAGGAGAGGACAACGGGTTTGAGCTACTAAGTTTACTCGCAGACTGTGTTGAAGCAATTGGGAACAGGAATTTTACGGGGATCAACCATTTTATCTCGAAACTGGGGGAGCTTGCTTCTCCAAGGGGGTCTTCTTTTAGCCGTCTTACATCTTATTACACCGAGGCATTGGCTCTTCGAGTTACAAGGTTTTGGCCTCAAATATTTCATATCACCACGCCTCGGGAATTTGATAGAGTTGATGATGATTCTGGGACTGCATTGAGGCTTCTGAATCAGGTAAGCCCGATTCCCAAGTTTCTTCATTTCACAGCAAATGAGATTTTGTTGAGGGCCTTTGAAGGGAAAGATAGGGTTCACATTATAGACTTTGACATCAAGCAAGGGCTTCAATGGCCTAGCTTGTTTCAGAGTCTGGCCTTGAGGGCCAATCCTCCGAGCCATGTCAGAATCACGGGTATAGGTGAGTCCAAGCAAGAATTGAACGAGACAGGAGATAGGCTTGCTAGGTTTGCCAAGGAATTGAACCTACCTTTTGAGTTTCATCCCGTAGTGGACAGGCTAGAAGACGTCAGGCTGTGGATGCTTCATGTGAAAGAAGGAGAAAGTGTGGCCATTAATTGTATCTTCCAAATGCATAAGACTCTTTATGACGCAAGTGGAGCTGCACTGAGGGATTTATTGGGACTTATCCGAAGCACAAACCCTGTGATAGTAGTTATGGCAGAGCAAGAAGCTGAGCACAATGGGCTTGATTTAGAAACAAGAGTATGCAATTCCTTGAAATACTACTCTGCCATATTTGACTCCATAGATTCTAGCCTTCCGTTGGAAAGCTCAGCTAGGATCAAAATAGAGGAGATGTTTGGACGGGAAATCAGGAACATAGTTGCTTGCGAAGGGAGTGACAGGGTTGAAAGGCATGGGAATTATGAGAGATGGAAGCAGTTGATGGAGCAAGGTGGATATAGGAACATTGTAATTAGTGAGAGGGAATTGCTTCAAAGCCAAATGCTGTTGAAAATGTATTCCTGTGAGAATTACAGTGTGAGTAAACAAGGTGACAATGAAGGACTTTCACTAAGATGGTTAGATCAATCTCTATATACAATCTCAGCGTGGGCGCCTACAGATGTCGGAGGGAGCTCATCCTCTTTTTCTCAGGCAAGCTGATCTGATGGCCGCAGAAGCTTCTTTTTCTTACTATTTCATTCTTTCATTCTTTTGTTCTGAATACATTAGTCTCATACTTATACAGTTCTTTGCAACATTCCTAGAATTTGGAGTCAGCTTATGTTTATTCTTTCATTCTTTATGTATTGAACAAATTCTTTTGTAGCTCATTACCATTGTCCAATGTAGTTCTTTGACGGTTGTTACTTAGAGTTGGATGTACCTTGAAATTATAGTCACTATATATGAAATGATGCAATTGATTTGTTAACTGAGATGCACCTTGGGCAATTCTAGTTTCAAAAACATGTACTGACGTGAATTTTACTGAAACATCTAACAAAAGATTGATAGTTTTATAAACAATTTTGGAGTTATGATCAGAATTTGATGCCAAACTAACATCAGGAGGGAGGCATAATAACTACACACCAGACTGACTTCAGCTAGATGCTGGGGCAGATTTGTCTGCTTGGTTTTGCACAGTTCGAAGTGGTGATCTTACCAATTTTATATCCATTCATTTGTTGTATTATCTGCTAATTGCACTGTAGGAAAAATCAATTGCAATTAAACTCAAAACTGATAACCCCTATATCAGCAGAATATAACCACAGAATCCAGAAATAACCCAGACATGGTGAAGTGAATGTTCCTGGATCAAAAATGCCGAGGAAACATAGCTCCTTTTGTTGACTCTTTGATTTTCTCATTTTTTAACAGATCTTGGGGTTAGTTTATGACCCGAGGTAATTCATTGAACTTAGCAGACAAAGATCTAGAGAATGAGAAAAATAGCTCAAAGAAATCTCTGCAAAACATGACTTAGAGAGTTTGAGTTAGATCTACAAATAGAGGACTTGAAAAGTCAGATTGATACCAAAGAATCAATAACTATGGTAGACTAACCAAGAACTATGTTTAATTACGCTAAAGCAGACTTGAAGGGAACAAAGTCCCATTATGAAAAAGACTATTAATGCCAACAATTTTGAGATTAAACCAAGTATCGTTCAAATGATGCAATAGTCCATTTAATTTGATGGACTACGAGATGAAGACCCTAATACACATATCTCAAACTTTCAAGAGATTTGTGACAACTTTATTGTCAATTTTGTCAATGACTATGCAATAAGATTGAGATTATTCTTGTTTTCAGTAAAGGGTAGGGCTAAGTAATGGTTAAATTTATTGCCTAGATCATCACTTACTACATGGGACTAAATAGTAGAGAAGTTTCTTTTCAAATACTTCTCAATAGTAAAGATTGTCAAACTGAGGAATGACATCTCCTCATATTCCTAGGTTGACTTAAAGACAATAAATGACACATGAGAGACGTTCAAGAAATGATAAGAGAATGCCCACATTATGGTCTACCCTTACAGATGTAAATCTAGACCTTTTAAAGATTCTCAAATTGAGGAATGACATCTCCTCGTATTCCTAGGTTGACTTAGAGACATTATATGACACATGAGAGAGGTTCAAGGAAATGACGAGGAAATGCCCACATCATAGTCTACCATTACAGATGCAAATCCAGACCTTTTACAATGGGCTAAATCAGACTACAAGGCAAATGATAGATGAAGTGGCTAAGGGTACTCTGAATAGTAAGACATCAGAAGTAGCCCAGGACCTTATTAAAGACATAACAATGAATAATTCTCAATGGTGCTCTTCTTCAGCAAGATTTAGCAAGTCAAAGGGAGTATATGAAGTAGATGTAGTTACGTAGTTTGCAAACTAGGATAAAGCTCTGAGTAAAAATATTGATGGACTGACTATGAATCCTCAACTTCAAGTTATGCAGTGTGAGGTATGCAGACTAAAACACCCAGGTCAAGACTGTTGACAGTGCGTGTCGAGTGCACTGCAAAATTTACCTGACTATGCACACTAAAATTTGTAGTTGTGCTAAGTTGGGATCGAATCCACAGGGAATGTTCGGTTAATTTTTGTACTGAAAATAATTGATGCAAGAAAAGTATATGGGGGGGTTTGGTTTTTGAACAATTTAGAAAATTAAAGTAAAATTAAACTATCGAAAACAAATTAAAACGAACAATCAAAAATGTGAAAAGTGTCGAGTATAAGTAAGGTCCGGTTCTAGGGTCAATCTCGGCCTAAGCACAATTAAGCATATTCCCTCATTCTAAAGTCTTTACAATTCTTTTCGGACTATTGATTTGAGACTAATAGAACGCTCTACAAATCTCGGTTTTCCTTCAAATTGAATTTAATCAAGATATGATCATTAATTAAACCTAACTACCGAATAACCTAGGATACGATCTTTATATTTAATTTGGCAGTCGCATTACGAATTGGAAAACGATCAATATAGGCAATAACCTCACACGCTCAAGTTATCTAACTTAAGTCATGTTGTTCTTAACGATTAACGATCGTTAGAAGCTACTTACAAATATTAAAAGTAACAATTACGGATTACA
>JANZLD010000236.1:59741444-59754216 GCA_026413575.1 Erythroxylum carthagenense
AAAACAAAATTATCAAACTAAACCTCAAAATAAAATAAACATGCTTATTTACTAAGAAAAGAAATCGGGGTCCAACATTTTCCCTCTACACTAAAGAGTTTTCCATGAAAATCTTAATATTTGTTTCATCGTTAAGTTTTTATTCTCATACTAATTTATTGGTGCAAGTTAAAGAGTATTTTTGTAATTGATGTTTGGTTGATCTTTTAAAGAGTTGTGTTATTATACCCCAACAAATAGTATCAGAGCCATCTTGATGAAAGGTAGAAATAGCTTTATGGTCAAGTTGACATCATTAAATTACTCGATTTGGAGGCCCATAATGGAAGATCTTCTGTATTGCAAGGATTTCCTTAATATTATTGATGTGAACAAAAGTGTGAAGGATGATGTTCTTTAAAAGCCTAAAAAGATGTCAAATAAAGAATAAGAAAAGATGAAGGGGAAAACTTTAAAAGCTATTAGACAATGGATTGATATCAACATATTTAACAATGTGTCTTAAGAAACAGATCCTTATGAGCTATGGCAAAAGCTAAAAGGTCTGTAAGAAAGGAAGATTGCCCATAATAAGGCCTCTCTAATTAAGAGGCTTATAAATTTGAAACTAAAAGTTGGGAAGCTCATATCAGAGCATCTAAGTGATTTCTATGATATAATCAACAAGATTACCACAATAAAGATCATTCTTAATCATGAGCTTCAAGCTTTATTCCTGTTGAGTTCATTGCTAAATAACTGAGAGACGCTGGTGGTGACGCTTAATAACTCAGCTCCTAAAGGTATGCTCTCTTTGGATGTAATCAAAGAGAGTATGTTCAATGAAGAAGTCAGAAGAAAGGAGATGATAGTTGTCAAAGTGTAGGCTTTTGTGATAGAAAGTAAGGGAAGGAGCAAGAGTAGGGGTCCTAATGGTCATGAAAAATCTAAAAATCAATCAAATGTTAATGGTGACAAAGATGTGAAGGCATGCCAATATTGTGATAAGCTATGACACATTAAGAGGTTCTGCTATAAGTGGAAAAGAGATAAGAAAAAACAAGATCATCAAAATGATGGTCATGATAAAAATACAACAATAAGAGGTTCAAGCATAGATGATGAGGTGTCCCTAATTTGTTCAGTAAGTGAATGCTTTCATCTTAATAATTCTAAATGACTGATTAACGTAAGAGTATCTTATCATAGTGTTCCAAAGGTGGAGTAATTCTCAAAGTAACATTGTATACTAGCCTTTAAGCCTACTTAGGAATGGGATCAAAGTAATGTTAACTATCAAACTAAACTTGTATTTGCTTACTATTGCTTATTTTTCCTTTGAAATTATTTGAAACCTAATCCCTTAAAGCAAATATCTATTTTAAACTCTAACAAGTTAATCTTTAGATGTTCTCTCCTTTAAGGAAATGAGTATGAATCTATTCCATTTAAAGGAATTCTTTATTAGTTAGCACTTTTCATAGTCTTTTTACTACTAGAACTTTATTGACAACATATGTAGAAATAACTCCTAATCCTCCTTCAACTTTAGGAATACATAAAATTTACCATTTCCTTTAACCTACCCTATACACATTGTTACCTTTTCTAGTCCAGAGAAATGTTTTCATCAACTTCTCGATAGATTTGATTATATCAAAAGATATATGCAAAAGAGAGCTCTAATAGATATACATATTTCTAATAATATAAATATCAAATGCAATCTTCTGACAATGTCAAGAATACATTCTACCAACTAACTATCCTCTTATGAATAAAATCAAGGAGAGGTTGATAATACAAATATGGTAATCTCTTGATGGTTATTGTCGTACTTAAAAGGGAGATGCTTCTATTTGAAACCTATTAATAGGGGTATTTTGTTAGCTATCTATAGAGAGCCAGTAAAAAAATAAAAGTAGCCTTTTATGGGTTGATAGAGAGGCTTAAGATCCTTTTGAATTCAACTAGGAATTCTATAAATACTTTGATAGAATATGTATTAGTATCGCAAACCAAAAGAAGATCATTACCAAGTGAAAGATTAAAGATATTTAGTTTATCACAAAGATTAAAGATTCTTAGTTTATTACCTTTAAAGTGGAATCTAAAATTCCTAATTGTTAGCTATGATTCATATAAATGTTTCAATACAAATGGTGAATAGATAGGGTGGTAAGGGATAACATTATCTAAGTCTTTATGATCCCTTAAAGATCTTGATCAGTTCACCGTTGATAAGGATGTTGTAGGAGGGACTTGTCACACATTAGTTCAACTAAATAAGGAATTTATTATGGAATAGTCATGCTTTGAGGATGCTAAAGATGAAGTTCTAGTTGATTTAATCAAAAGCTTTATGGAAGTTAATCTTGAAGACAATTCTTAACCTTCTTTTTTCTTATGGTAATTCTTAACTAACTCTTGAGTTATAAGAATATTATCCTTAATACTTTGAATTTTTGTAAATGTACCTTGAAAGGGGTTTATGAGCTATTATAAGATCAATTGGATCCTAAAAACAAGTAGTTTTGAGATGACTTTATAAGATGACATTGGTATAACAAATAAGTCTCAAGCTTGAAAGTTAAGAGTATTAAAGATTTGGAATGTAAGAATTATGCTCACCTCTTATAACATGTTACCCTTGTTGAAGAACTCCATAACTGCATTTGTGATTGAAGTGGATGTTAGGGTTTAAGTTTTCAAAGAGTCAAAGCTAACCTTGATGATAAGTCATCATAAAGGCTGACAATAGCTTTAAGATTAATGCTTTGGTTTGATCTACCAATTAATTGTATATATAATTTTGAATCTTTGTTATGCTCCTTTTTTAATTAATTGAGTGACAATTAACAGGCTATTTTTTTTTCTATAAAAGATACCAAGCTAGTTGTTTTATATTAACATAGAACAATATATAAACACACATTATAATTGCTATTAATATGATAAATACAAAGAAATATTAGCAAAATAAAATAGGTTTGCCAAAATTATAGTCAAATGAAGTAATGCACTTTTATAGGCTCTTAATATACATAAATTTAACATATTGAATCTTTTATATGTTTTGAAATCCTCAATTTTTTTTGTTTTTTATTAGTATGATGCATATAATTTGTTTGCGATTCTAACTTAATCTTAAATGTAGAGTAAATTAATATTTCTCCATAATAACTTTTTGTATTCTTATGTTTTTTTTCTAAAATTTCTTATATTTATTTTCTTGTATAAATAATTTATATGAGAATTTCATAATGTTATTCTTTTAGGGAAAATAAAATTTTGATGACATCTCACACATCTCAATTTTGTTAATTATGATCTAAAAAAAAGATTTATAACAAATCCATTTATTTTAAAATTGATTAAATTATTTTAAATACTCTAATCTTTTGGCAATATGTCAAATATATCTCAATTTGTTTGTAACAAAACATATGAAGACCTATATATATATATATATATCTCATTGCAACACTTTTTACTTTCATGATTTTTCAAATTTTCATCTTTTGCAAAATTAAAACGAGTGAAGAAATATTTTCTTCAAAATTTTATTGCAGATTATTATTAATACTTGTATAGATTTTAAGGTCAAAATTTAAGGGCTGAACTTTTTAAAGAAATAATAGTTCAGCACAATTAAGGTATTTCACCAAATAATATACATTTTTATAAGTCAAAAAGCCTAGTTTTATTAAATAAAAAACTTTGAATATTCTTATTATTTGGCTCATAATTAAGTCTATTCAATATAATTTACTCTTTAATACGAATAACTCTTTGGTTGTTTAAAATTAAAAATGTCGTAACACGTGACGACGCAAAATGGTCCGAATATCTCCCACGGACCCAATCTTGGTACAACGCAAACACAAACTAGTTAAGGTTAGATAAGGTTGGCAGTCGAAGGCAGAGATATGGTCAAACTAGAAGATGCGACTTTGCAAGTATACACCGACACCGAATGGCCAACAACATTAACAAGAACATGAGATGAGATATTTGTTTAGGTTTATGCTTTTGATTCCTTTATTCTTGTGTATTTTTAAATATTTGACGGGACTCGTTTCCGTCCTACTTCTACCGTCTCTTGCTTTCTTCACTTCGATGATGTCGAGATTGGATATCCCCAACTCACTAATGCTGTTCCAATCCAATTGCTTTTTTATTTAGTTATTTTGAATTATATGGTTTTTTTTTTCTTTAGGGAAATGTCTACTAGGCTGAAGCGGATGACTAATCCCCTTTCGAGGTATTGATACATCTCTTACGGGAGCTACTACTGACTTACCATATTCTTAAAAATAAAGATCGAACCTGAAACCTCTTAATTAAGCAATAAAGGTATGCGTCACTCACATCAGCCTATTAGGTTATTATATAGTTAACGTATTGAAAAAGAGAGGTTTTGTATTTTACCAAGCTCTTAAATAACTACTACAGATTACAGAAGCGCCCGTCTCTAAAACTCTTAACTAACAAAACTTCTGTTGCCTTCCAAGTTTGGAGTTGAGTTGATCGAACCCCATCACAATCACTCGCGACTCACCATGGATTTGGACATGAATTCCATGGCCGTTGCCATCGGGGTCTCTGTCCCGGTGCTTCGCTTCCTTCTTTGCTTCGTCGCCACGATTCCGGTGGGCTTTCTTCACCGGTTTGTCCCGAGTCCAATCGGTAAACATGTATATGCTGCTGGTTCTGGGGCTATTCTCTCGTACCTTTCGTTTGGCTTCTCTTCGAATCTTCACTTCTTGGTTCCCATGTTGTCGGGCTATGCTT
The DNA here is from genome assembly GCA_026413575.1 of Erythroxylum carthagenense. NCBI lineage: Eukaryota > Viridiplantae > Streptophyta > Magnoliopsida > Malpighiales > Erythroxylaceae > Erythroxylum > Erythroxylum carthagenense. The sequence goes on from JANZLD010000236.1 coordinate 59,746,218, forward strand.
CCATGGTTCTGTTTCGCCCTTATTGTGGAGTCCTCACCTTCATCTTGGGATTCGGTTATCTTATTGGTTGGTTCGTTCTTGATCTGCTTTATTAGCCAGTTTCAGTATTTGTTTTGAAGCTTTGCTCTTTTCGGGCTTATTAATTGAATTTTGAATTTTTTTACCGGTGTCCAATGGTTATTGTTGGTTCGTGAACTTGACTTATTCTTATTGCATTAACTCAAGTTGTTTGCTTTATCTATGAGATTTTTCTCTTCTCTGATTTTATTTTTGTTAATTTAGATTTGCATTCGAATTCATTTGTCCTAATTGAATACTTCGCGACCTGTTTGTCGCATGTCTTTATTCTAAATATCAAAAGGCAAGTTCTTTTTCTCTTTTCGCATGGAATTAGTTTTAATCCATTTTTAGCTAGAGAATGTCTGAGCTATATTTGAGGGTGCTTTCGACTTCGGTATAGATCAGTTTTGCGCTACTACTATTTTTACGTTTCTTTTCTTGAGCTGCAAAATGCAAGTAATTTGTTCCTTTCGTTCATTTGTCCTTCTAGGATTCTCCTTTCTAATGATGTTTTTTGAGATAATTACGTATGATATACTATTCAGTAGTCTTGACTGTTGTTGTGCATTTGTAGCCATGTATATTACATGAGTGGAGATGCATGGAAGGAAGGAGGCATTGATGCTACTGGTAAGTGCAACTTAAGGATTTTCAACAGTCTTGGATTTCTCTGTTGAAAGAGGGGGCTCAGAGCTTGTGGGAATTGAATTGTTTTCTTGTATTAATCTTCTGTGACATTGTTATACTTGTTAATGGTGAATTCTCGTGTTCAAATTTTAGGAGCATTGATGGTATTAACACTGAAAGTCATATCATGTGCGATTAATTACAACGATGGGTTATTGAAGGAGAATGATTTACGGGATTCCCAGAAGAAATACCGTTTGATGAAGCTGCCTTCATTGGTTGAATACTTTGGTTATTGCCTCTGCTGTGGTAGCCACTTTGCCGGTCCAGTGTATGAAGCGAAGGACTATCTTGAGTGGACAGAAAGGAAGGGTGTAAGTACTTTGATTTCATCTTATTTCTAGATGCTTGATTATAGATGTGAAAATTTTCTCAGTTTTCTTAACCTAGCTTTGCAGATTTGGGCCCGTACAGAGAAAGGACCACCACCATCTCCTTTTGGAGCAACCATTAGAGCTATCCTCCAAGCTGCAGTTTGCATGGCCTTGTATCTGTACCTGGTACCCAAGTATCCTTTATCGCGGTTCTCTGATCCAATATACCAAGAATGGGGCTTCTGGAAAAGGCTGAGTTATCAATATATGTCTGGTTTCACAGCTCGCTGGAAATATTATTTCATCTGGTCAATATCAGAGGCCTCTATTGTTATCTCTGGCCTGGGTTTCAGTGGGTGGACAGATGATTCTCCACCAAAGCCACGATGGGATCGTGCTAAGAATGTTGACATCATTGGTGTGGAGTTAGCGAAGAGCTCGGTTGAGTTGCCATTGGTCTGGAACATTCAAGTCAGCACATGGCTCCGACACTGTGAGTTCATCAACTTAACTCATTTTAATTTGTAAATATTGGATAGCATGAGCCAAAAGCGTCCATGTTATTTTTCTTACTTGAAATTTTAAATTCCAGCCTGTAGCATGTGAATCCTAAACATGATTAGGCATTGATCATACAGGGATTGTGCTTCTATTTTTATTTTCACACCTTTATATTGGACTTTATTTTGGTAACCTTTTGCTAGGAACTTTTAAACAAAAGTTTGGATTTCCTGGTTGATTCCTGTAATATTAGACACTTGTCATTACTAAGTGAAATTTGTTTGATATGTGTGTGATGGATTCATTGCAAATTTGCTCATATTTGGATGTTTGGTACGTAGCTTTTGGACCCTATACAATAGGTACCTTATTTTCTTCTGAGCTGAGATTTCACTGTCAAAGCAACAGTCTACTGTATGAATTACTAACGAATCTTATATTTGATTCCTGTAGATGTCTATGATAGACTCGTTCAGAAGGGGAAGAAACCTGGTTTCTTTCAGCTGTTGGCCACACAAACTACAAGTGCTGTTTGGCATGTGAGTACAATTGCAAGTTCTATGTTATCTATTTCTACTATTTACTCGTCATCTATCATAATCTATTTGATTACAACTCGTCCTATCTTTTTCTTGTATTTCTTTTCCAGCATTATACTCTGTAGTTTCCTTGTTAACCTTGTTCATGGATTCAAGTCTATGTTGAACCTGCTAGGGTGTCCCTAATTGGTTCACTTTTTGTATAGCTCATGTTCTTACTAGATATTTTAATTTAGCTTCTATGTTATGTGCTACGAGTATGGTGACAGAAACATGTAATCGTATCCGTTTGGTTCACATCTTTGTACACTTTGCCTGTTGTTTTTTGAATCACCAAACAGTTAAACTTGCTGCTGTTCTCAATTATTTTGTTAAAAATTGCAGGGTTTGTATCCTGGGTACATCATATTCTTTGTTCAGTCAGCACTTATGATTGCAGGTTCAAGAGGTATTGAGCCAGATAGCTTTTACTTTCTAACATCTGATTTCGTCCATAAAAGATTATAAATCCCCTCTGACATTGTTTCTGTCTTGAGCAGTCATATACCGATGGCAACAAGCTGTACCTCCAAGTATGGCTCTGGTTAAGAAAATTATAGTGTTGACGAATTTCGCATACACCCTTTTGGTCCTAAACTATTCTTGCATTGGTTTTATGGTTAGTTCTCTCATCTTTCTATGTAGATCTGCTAATTTGAGATGTAGAAGTTAGTTTCATAGTTTCTTATGATTACACTTTGTTGTGGCACAGGTATTAAGCTTGCATGAAACCCTTGCTGCATATGGCAGTTTGTATTATGTTGGAACCATTCTGCCTGTGTTTCTAATCCTTATGGGAAAAATAATTAAGCCAACAAGGCCTACTAGATCAAAAGTCACCAAGGCACAATGATGTAGGTGGTGCAATTTGTTCTTGTTTCGGAGTACTTCAAATGAAAGATAACAAGTGGCTTCTGCGCCAGTGAGTTTGTAACCGTTTTTTTTTTTTTTTTGGTTGATCTTTTAGAACTGAACATTTCACCATTATTTTGAAGAAAATCAGCGTTTCCTATCCTTTATTTTGTCAATTTCCATTCAATCGTAGGCCACTCCCTTTAAGCACCTTTACTAATCATATACTGGATTAGAAAAACTAGGCCCAATTACTCCTCATCCTTGGGAATCCAATCTAAATCTACTGAACCTGCCATATAGATCTACGGGCCATGCCATGGCAAATAAAGAAATAAATCCATCTTCATTTTGTTCTTCAAGTGCCATGTACAAATACATGATAATAATATTCTCCGCCTATGAGCTTAGCAGATTAATCAGAATGGTATCATAGTTAACTGATGTACTTTTCTAATTAACGTCGTGCTTGGAAAACATTAATTAAGATGGTTGGAATACCATATTAGTACGCGGAGTATCTTTTTACATTATTGGCAAGTTTGAGAGTTACAGAAGAGACATTTACTTAAGTGGACGAATCTCGTGTTAAGCAAGACTAAACCCATAGAAAAAAGTGAGAACTAAGAACCTTTTCTTCCACCAAGTTTAAATGCTGTCAGAATTATGCCAATAGGGGAAACAAGTCACAATCAAGCAGGCTACCAATGGTTCGGTTGACTTTCTAGAGTTGAGGCCTTCAATTGTATTTAGAATGGCCATATAGAAGTCGTTTCTGGGTTCGGGCGGCTGATCTATACGTTAGCTGGCTAATAGCAAGCATGAAATAGGCACACAAGCACACTAAGGTCAGCAGAATATGGCATTGGCATTGTTAGGGCCGGCGAGGTGATAAAGGCTAAATGACCTTTTTAAATCACAATTCTTAAGTTTAATTGTCTCCATTGACATATGAAGGATTAAGAATAGCCGTCTGAGTTTATTAAGCAAGCGTCCTCATGAAGTCGTTTTATCATTTTTTTATATGATGTTCAGGTGTGCTATTCGTGTTTCTAGCCTTTTGAACTCTTTTGATAAATAAACATTGGTTTTGGCAACAGGAATCTTCAGTCAAACCTTCTAATATTATTTTTCTGCCTTTAAAGTTCAGGTCAACCATTGCATTATACAACCACAAAAACCTACAAAACATAATAGTCTTATATGAAAAGGAAAAAGAAGGGTAGAAATTCATTCTTCAAACAAAATTAATTGATCGCTTTTCAGGTTTAAAAACATGTTTCAGACAAAACATAGTTTTTATGAGTTTAGTTAATTTTTCATAATCATATACAAAAACATTGTTTTCATACCTTTTTTTTAAAAATCATAACTTGAGAAAATTGTTTTAATACAATTTCGGAAAAATTATTTATGTCTTCAATTTATACCGTCTTATTTATGCTTTAATAAACTTACCTATTCTGTTTAGTTATTACACATCTATAAATTTATTATAAATTACTTTCCTTGAATATCATGCCTTACTTGTGGTGTTAACTATTTTATAGTCGTGCCTTTTAGTTTAAGAATTCAATGACAACTTATTAACGATTACTGAATTTGATATTTTACAAATTGTTTGGGAGAAGTATACAAAATATACGTGGACAACATAATTACAAAAACAAAGTTGGAAGAGTCTTAGAAGAATTTGTTACAATCCTCAAAAATATAATTTTAAATTAAACCCTAAGAAAACTGTATATTCAATATAAGAGCAAGTAAGTTCCTCAAATGTATGGTCACTTATAGAGGAATAGAGGTTAATATGTAAAAAAATTGAGACTATTTTACTAAAAAAATAAAAGTAATACAAATGTTAATAGATAAGGTAGTAGGCTTATCAAGATTCTTCTCAAGATCTATCTATTAATAATTTCCATTCTTATATCCCCTCAACACGTGTTTTGCACAAAGAACAACTTGAATTCATTAATAATCTATTTTTCAGTTGCTCTTTCACCACTCAAATGTAGAATCACATATAATATATCTGTAATATGTACATTAACTGTTATAATCTTATGGAGTTGATCTCATAGGTTCTTAAGGAATAATAGATGTATTAAAGAAGAATTAATAATGTTGAAGATTTTTCTTGGCGCTATAGTTACAAAATCTGGTTAGAGAGAAATAAGAGAATCTTCCTCAACTAAGGCCTCTCTATATGATTACTCTTATAGGAGCTAATTAAAGATATTAAGTAGCACATCATGGCATTATAGTTACACAAATATTACAGTGACTCATTTGTATCAAAATGGTGCATTTGATAGGTGTAGATTGCATTGTATTTTTGTAGGTAATTTAGTTCACGTTTAGTGGTTAATTTGATTGTTTAGTGTGTGTTTAGGTTAAGAATTATGTTAGTTCATAAATATTTGTGTTTTAAGTGTTTTTTGGGTGAGAACATGTATTTGAGCTTCAACTATATATATATGAGATGTGATAAGTTTGTTAGTGTTTCAGGGCATTTAAAGGAGAATCGAAAAAGACCCGGGCAATAACCCCAGGGTCATGATCGTGATAGAAGCTTGAGCATAAGGACACGATCTTGGGGAGTCTACCACGATTGTGAAAGAGATCCAAACAAATTGGCCACGATAGTGTCTGCATGCAAACAGATGCGAGGTTGCTTTTGGATTCGAATTTTCAAGGAATATTTTAGTCCTCGAAAAGACAGTAGGGTTACCTTAATTAGAAAAGACTACAAAAGCATTATGATGTAACCCTAGAAAGGAGCTCTATATTCAGCCACTCTTGGAATCCCTAAAAGGAGAGAGAAAGAAGAGAGAGAGAAAAGAAGGAGAGGAAGAAGAGGAGGGCTCCGATGCCAAAATTTCCCGAATTAGGTGATCTCCCAACGCCACTGCCTTCCTGGATCATCCAACCTAAGTTTCATTTCCTCCTCATTTCCCTTTTTATTCATTTAATGTGTAAGGTTGAGATAGGTTGTATGATTATGGATTTTAGGTTATTAACGATGTTCTAACTTTTCCATTGTGGATTTTGCTTAGATTTAATGTTAATCTAGTTAATTTTTGTTTATTTGAATTAGTGTTGTGATTGATTATTGTATTTGCCTATTTTGGTAATAAACCGAGAGGGCGAGTCAGATAAAAATGATTAAATTGGGTTAATGAGAGTTAGGCAATTTAATTGACCACATAATCAATTATATCAATTTTTGTACGAAGAGAGATCCCGTGTGAGACTCGGTAGTTAGTAGGGAGCTTTCGATCTAATTAGGGTTGTGGGTAACTTGTAAATTGAAATATTGCAAATTCCATAATTCGATTAGGGTTTATAATTTAGGGTTTAATGATTATAACTTGAGAAAGATTAATTGGCCCTTTGATAGCCTAAAACTGACACCCCGATAACACATAATTGACTATGTTAGCATTAACGATAGGTAAAATCCCCTCTATCATAACTAGTTAATTACTCTTAATTGATTTTCATTGTATTTTTGTATTGTTCAAAATTTCATTTCTTTTTGTGTTAATTTCTAAATTGCAATTCTTACTAATCAATTTTTCAAATTTACTTTTCTTGTGAAATTTTTATTTCCATTATTTCAATTTTCTTAGCCTTAGATAATATGAGATTAGATTAGTCACCCTCTTATTAGGATCGACCCCTCTTATACTACATTCAAGACTCGTGCACTTGCGATTATTGATATAAATTGTAAAATTTGTTCAACACGTTTTTGGCGTCGTTGCTGTAGAGGCATAGATTAGTTTAATTCTTGTAGTCTAAGGCTTTTTCACCATCTTTTGTGAAAAAGAGAGAGAGAGAGAGAAGTTTGAGTGAGTACTAAAAATTCAATGACAACATTGCAGGTTGAGATCAACAACCTACCCAAGCCATTGAATAGCTTGAAAGTCCCCTCTTCCTCTCCAGTCATAACAATGCAGCACGAATATGAGTCAAGTGGAAAGAGAGCTATATCGCAGTTGATTGCTTCTTAAGGGAAAACAACAACGTGAAGCAATTCAACTTTAATTGAACACAAGTTAGTCGGAGAGATAAGGATGCACTTACCAGTTGGGGTGGCATAACTACCCAAATTTTCATTGATCTAACAATACTGAGATTCAGTTTAGAAATTGCAGGTCACATGGATTTTAACAGGATAAATACAAATGACTATGATTCCAAACTGGACAAGATCATGGACAAGTTCATAAGTATGGATAAGGTCCAAAAGAGGTTAGAAGGGCAAAATGACCAAGTAATAAGGACTCATGTGTAATGTTGACTCTCTAAGCCCTTTTGTATTGCTCTATACTTGGAGATACTACTGTATATTGAAATGTACATAGTTGTATAAGAGTTCAAAGATGTATTTAAACCCTTTTGGGTATATATGTTAGTGATTTATAATGTTATATGATTTTACATGAACTTAGAGTTGATCGGTATGTGAAATCTTGAAAATTTCCGACATATAAGCTTCTAAGTGTGTAAAATCGAGTACATTGGATGGACATGATCATAAAGGTTGAGTTAAATGTGTTCTAATGCCTTAGAGGTGATTAGACATGATTTATAGAGTTATTAGACACTTAGAAAGCTTAATTGGAAAGATTAATGTCCATAAGGGCTTATTTGCTAATTATTAAAAGTCAAAGGACTTAAACGTAATTTTTCAATTTATGGAGGACCAATATGTAATTTATAAAGTTAAGGGGCTTAATTATTATTATCAAAATCCCGAGAGCCAAAATAAAAATAAAATTTTTGGTGATTCCCAAATTTTGGGCTTAATCACAAATTTTGGAAAAGTTTGAAGGGTAAAATGGTAATTTCACATAACCTAAGGGTAAAAAGATAATTTCACCATATTTTGGTCAAAAAAGAGTCAATATTCTAGATGCTTCTGTAGCGCCCCCTTACCATAGGGTATCCACCGGAACGCCCGTAGGTCATTCCAATAAATATCCTACGACAAGAGAC
>JANZLD010000236.1:59877526-59889437 GCA_026413575.1 Erythroxylum carthagenense
GTGGATGTGCTTATTATCTGGTAGTGTACATTTCATACTTCAAGTTTTCCATAGGGATAGAATTGTGTATTGACTTCGGAGGAAAATCTGGAATGATCTAGGTAGAACTGGTAAAAATAGTCTTCTTGGAAGTTGTAGATGATCTTCCCAAATTTCCAACGATATAAAGTTTGTAAGTTTTGGATATCGTAGTGGGAAGTTATGATCTTTACAAGTTGTGATGTTACATAGGATATGTGTATGTGCCAGCTATGGAAACGTGTATTGACTTCAAGGATATTTTTGGGTATATGTGAGCTGATTTAGGCAAAATTGTCTTCATGGAAGTCTTAGATGATCGTTCCAGCTTCCGAATGGTATAAATTTTATATATTTTGGATATCGGAGTTGAGAGATACGAGCATTACAAGTTATAATGCTGCATCGTCTTAGTTACTGTTCATCTGAGACGAAGTTACTGTTCATCATTTTAGTTTGTATCATCATCTTCTGTCCTATTTTTGATCCTTTTAGAGGCAGAATTTTATTTTGTAGTCTTCATGAAAGTTGTAGATCTAGAAGCTTTCTTTCAAATTTTCTAAGAACGAACTCAATCCGACATCTATAGAAGACGTTATGGCAATTGCGCTAAGAGAGATACAAATTGATTAAGGACATAAACATGTTGGATTCTTTTGGCTGTAACTTAGTCATCCGACCTCCAAATGAGGTGATTCTTGAAGCAATAGACTCCTATTGAATTTTTTCTACCTCTCCACTAAAATTTGTAGCTTTTGGGGTTGAATTGAAAAAGATTGATAGATATAAAATGAGGATTCATTGGAATAACCCTCTAAGAAAACTTGCTCACGCTTTATGACTCCGGATGGATTGTTGGGCTTCGAAAACGGGGCCCAATAATAATACCAATTCAATAATGAGGTAAAATATAAAGCATTGTTATTTTTACTAAAATTGATTAATGAAGTTCATATTAGGCTCATAACTATCATGTCAGACTCACAACTTGTATTCAATTAGATTAATGATACCTATGAGGTAAAAGAAGACAAACTAATAAAGTATAAGAAAAATCTTCAGTAGATAAAAATAATATAAAGGTAGGCATTAAGTTGATAATCAAAAAAACATAATCTCAAAGTTAATTACTTATAAAAAAATATGGGCCAAAAATAGTGTTATCCCTTGAAAAGTCTTTTATGAAGGGTAGAAAGAGCTAACAACATAGTAGATTAATTAAATAGTTACCGTAAATGAAAATAAAGTAGATTAGACATATTTAATTCAAAATAATAATGAAAGGAAAAGCCACTAATTGAAATAAATATAAAAATGCTTTTAACCTAGGTCTTAAGATATTTAGTCATAAATCAAAAATTGTTCATAAGATCCTTTATCCTACCATATCTAAGCTACATCCCTAAAGTTCAAGTAAAATTTATATCCTTATTAATATTCATGAAAGGGTGAGTGAAACCCGTTAGGGAGGATCATTCTTTATATATGACTAAGTCAATTGTTAGCATGGACTAAGTCAATTGTTAAGATTAAATGATAATTTTCCTTCTTATAAGTAGCAAGAATGTCTTTGTGATACATGTGTTCTACAAGGAAAATTCTAGGAAAATTTTATAGAAAAATTTTCCAAGAGATAATTTGTGCCAAATCACTAACTTGTCTCTAACATGGTTGCTTAAGTAAACAAAGGATGAATGGTCAAACACTATTTTCAATCTATCATAAATAGACCTGTGTAAGGAAACCTAACATAAGTATTCAAAGAGCTATGTTATTCTTTCATGTCTATCTCTAATAGTCCTATAACTTGGCCTAACAATTTCAAACCTTTGGAAACATGGTTCATTAATTCAAAGATCCTCAAATTACCTCAAAATCATGTTGATTAAGTCAATATTCCTATAGATTTAAGTACTAAAATTTTCATTTTGGATTCGAACTTTAATAAGAAATTAAGAGGCAAATGATATACTCTAATGGGTGTAAGCCTATGTTGATTTAGCATGAAACCTATTAATCTTCTTTAGATATGTAGATTTAGGCTTACACAAGAGTCCTAATTATTCAAAAAAAGATAAATTAAATCAATATGTTATTTGTTCGTAAGTAGAGTCCCAATTAAAGATCATCGAAACTAGTAGAAGTTAGAGCTAGATTTACTAAAGACAGCTAGAGTTTAACTACACTTCTTGGCGATTACCTATAAAAGGGAGACACCTTAAAATAAGTTCTTATAAGCACTATCACTAAGCTTAATTAAATATTTCTTTATATATTTATCACCCCTCCACTTTCGCTAATTTAAGCATCAGAGTATCCCTTTGAGTAGTTATTTTTATAATTTTGTATACTTAAGACCAACCTAACTGACTTAGTATAAATTCAATCTAAAACAAAAAGTTGATCTTAATTATTTTCTCAATCAACAATTGATGTTTAAAGCCATCACATTTTTTTTCTTTTCTATAAAATCATTTAATTTGGTTATGATTCAATTAATCTAGCATCACTTCCTCCATCAAATGATCTACATATGATTTCCCCTCATCCACTTTTAATAAAATTTGGATATATGAAATTGACATAAAGAGTAAACGTAAATAATTATTTTATGAACATCTTAATATTTAACATTAATTTAACTTGTTTTTATGTCTTTGTTGTTGAAAATGTATAAGTAGGGGTTGTCCTACATTGGAAAGGGGCACAAAGATAAATTGAGTTATATACAAAGATATATATAGTTCATACTAGCTATTAGTATTAGAGTTAGGTTGACTAAGTCTATTGAACAAAGAATCATAGATTTGGGTCTAAAGAATTGTGATTCATATAGTAACTCAAATCATATCGCATTAGCTATAGTTAAAGAGGAGCTAATATGATATGGACATATATTTACTTGTAAAGGAAAGTTATTAGAAATTCACAAATTGCTCAACATCATAAAGAGATATAAGAATAAAATGAGATGCATACGAAAATAAGACTCATAATTTGTTATCATAAAAATTTGATCTAAGATATAATATCTTTTATTGTATATGGTTTCTCTTGAATCCGATTTATTTTTCCCCCATCCCTTTCATAACCTTTCATTTACACCATATAAGTATTACATATTGAAAATGCAAGCAATTACATAGGAAATTGGTTGACCAATTCATATGTTGACGATAGTAGTGGTGTACTAAGTCGGCGAAATCTCCCTCACATGCGTGGAAACTAGATACATGCTTGCACGAGTACATTAATATGCTTGATATCTAAACTGTTGTTTTATGCTATTTAAAAAAGAAAGGAAAAGTCAGATGTGTTTTGAAAAATAAGAATGCTTGAGCTTGAATTAGCCATGAGAAACGGGAAGCAGTCCTTTCGTCGAGCTCGAATCGGTTCTAAGGTGATGGAAGTAAAGACTTTATGTTCAGTCGCATCTCCAAAACTTGTTTACATTATAATAATAGGCATGTGAACGCAAAATTTATATCGCATCTGGAGAAGGCGTGGCGAAAACCGCGTTTAAATTTGTCGCCACGTTTATTTTACATTTGCTGTAATCATCAACATGCGTTCTATCTTCTCATCCCACTCGATTCACGTTGATACGAGTCAAACGCAGTTGTTTTATTAAAAGAGTGAGAGAGTTCAGATTTAGAATAATTAATTATCTGTTTAACTTTTCTTCAGCAACGGGACAAAACGAGGTGGGTGAGCCGGCAGAAATCAAACAACCCCATGCCCAGTCAGGTGACGCAAAAATTCGTCTTACGGTATGGCAATTGCTTTTTTTTTTTTTTTAATTTCATGTTTTTCTTATTACTTATTATTATTGAATTGATGACCATATCCATTGGCCAGGGGGCATTGTAGGTATTAGCTGTATCTTATTAACGTTTCCTCGGTGTCTCTTCCTATAAAGGAAGTTTTAGGTGATCTTATGGAATTGCCGTTTCCTAGGATTTACTATCTCTTAATTTACGAACAAAGTCAAACATCCAAACTAAGATGTTGGAATCTTTATTTATTATTTACTAACTTTATTACTGAATGGATACTGGGTTTATTTTCCAGCCTCTATTTATTACACGCAAAATAATAAAAAAAAACACAAGTAATTAAAGACTTTACTATTCTTGGTACTAACATAATTTTTGTAAGGCTACTAAAGACTTTACTATTTTCACATATTTTGATACTGCCCGTTCTTCCCATATGAAAGTGAAATTTGAGGAATTCAATTCATCAACCATGATGAAGCACATGAAACTCAACCGACAATTATATACTTATTCCCTTTCATTCATTAATCAGATTGATATTTGATTTAATTTACGCAAGAACTAGTATCGAAAATCTTAATTAAGGGTGCGTGATTCATAGAAGATAACGAGAATGAGAATAAGAATGAATATAGTAAGAAATAAGAATAAAGTATAGCCAACAATGAATTCTATTCTTTTAGTAATCCAGAAGAATAGAGTATTGCTGAAAATGAAGGAATGAAAATGTTACCTTTGTTGATACTAAATATAAATTTTCATTCCATACTATACTTTTTTTCCCCGTTACCTCCAAACAAGCTCCCCTTTAGCCTAAAGGATAAATTTTTGCTTGTGCAAAATCGTCATGTGACAAGGCTAATAACTTATGAATGCCACTTGTTGGCTGCCCTTCAAATAAAAAAAAATCTCCAAGAGCAACAATTGGGGTTGGATTGTGGTTTCCAAGTTGAGGTAGAGAATGAAATAGATGAGCAAAGCCTCCAAGCAACGTTATGATGATGATTCCTACATAGATGCCAAATTCAGGTATTTATGCCTCATTACAACAGTTACGTCCCATGAGTTAGTTACTTAGATATTTGCATTTGGGTACTGCAGGACACTTTAGAATGAGGAGCTAGACAATCCATTCCTATACTAGAGATTGGATTTCATTATGCATTTGAATTGTACGCGACAACGCCAATTAACTGGTGTGACGTGTGTGGTAAATTAGTTTTGTGTATAATTTCGCATCCGTGAGTTTTGCACAGAAGGAAGTCTCTTATACACATAATCACTTGTCAAAGAGTACATCTAAATAACCATCTGGCCCTAAAACAACCTTTCAAAAGTTTTCTTAGAACAATAACACCAACAATTCTAGCACAATTAATTTACGCAACTTTTTCTTTATATTTTATAAAAAAAGTGTTTTCATAATTTAAATTTGTGACCTTTTGATCACAAAGGAACAATTTTACCGGATCCTTACAATGATATAAAAATATCAAATATTAGTGTATTTTGTTGTAAGAAGGATTGAATTTTAAACGTTGTCATATGTTGAATCTTTTGCTTGTAAGCACAAGTTTAGGTTGGTAAATCCAACAGTCAAAAACATATGAATTGTTCCATAGGAGCACTTTGATGTATCTGATATATATAATAAATCTTTTATTTGATTAAAATATCATTTTTAAACAATTACTTTTACTGCCTTAACCCTATTTAAATGAATGAAGTTAACTCTTATATTTTTGTGCTCTTTTTCTTAAAATAAAAAAAATCCAGCCTTTTATTTTTCTCAAATTTAATTTATTTTTTGATTTTTTAATTTAACATTATTTAAAAACTTTTGTAAGTTATTTAATTTTTTATTCTTATAAAAGGATTATTTAAATATTAATAATCTATAAGAATTCTTTCATCCTTTTCTTTTTCTATTATAATAAATATCTGTTTTTAAATTGAAATGAAATAATGTAGTGGATTACTATCTTATAAACTCATTGGCTGAATTAATTTGTAGTAGATCCATCCAGACCCTCATTTTGGCTTAGACTAACTATCCATTTAAAATTGTTTATAGCGTGGAAAGATTCCAAGTAATTTGAATGAATGGTTAATTACCCCACAAGAGTCCTTTCAAGTAATTTGAATGAATGGTTATAACTTACAATAGTTATAATTACCCTACAAGAGATATCATTTTTTGTAGACTTGAATCCGGGAGAGGAATATAGCGAGGGCGGGTCTTTTGGGTATAAGGTGATTGATCCACGTCTACTCCCTCTTATTCAAAATAAGTGTTGTTTTAGAGAGATTTTAATTATTCAAAATAAATATCGTTCAAGATTTTTCATACATATTTATAATTTTATTTCTAAAATTATTCATTAATTTTTCTCACGTCCTAATTATATAGATTATATTTTTTAGACAATTCAACATGCAATAAATAAGGATATATCAAACATTTCACTAATTTTCTTAATAAATGTGCATCTCTCTAAAACGATACTTATTTTAAATAAAAGAGAGTATTATTTTTCATCGATCTTAATAAATTGATGGATGAAGAAGGACACGAAATAGCATATAAAAATAATCACATAAATTATTAATAAATAGATGAAAAACAAGAGACGCATAATAGCACACGAAAACACAATTGATCGGGTCTTTTTTTTTTTGGAACGATGAAATGAGTAGTGCTCACAATAGCAGAATATTATCTAACATAAGAGACCACTATTAAATCATGATTAAACCATCTACAAACATTAGAGGGAGCTTGTCCTAAAACATAAAAATCAGGAAAAAAATCAAAAACAAGGTGAGAAAGGGAGTCGGCAGCAAAATTCTCATTCTTTATAAATGTGAGTGAGTTTCACGGTATTAAAGCGTTTCACAACTAATCGGTTCTTTTACGGAGTCGGTGGTTGCAAATTGAATAGTCACTTACGAAACCCCACCATAGGACGTATACTTAACGCTCTCTCGAAAACGACTCTAGAGTCTAGAACCTTTCTACGATTGGTGCATTTCGCAGACTTTCCTGTTCCACCGTTTGGTGACAACGCCAGGTTGTGATTTTAACTTCTGTTTCTTTATTTTTATTTCTCATTTAGATATAGTTACACATTTGTTATTATTAATAATGAAATATTAAATAAAAGTTAAAAATAAGTTAATTTTAAAAACAAATTTTATTTTAATGTTATATAATATTTATCAATAAATATTAATAATTTATGTAATTTTAATATATTTTATAGTTAAACAAGTTATTAAATGATGATAAATTTTTATTTTTCAAAAAATTATAAATTATATTTGTCATAATTTGTATCAATAATTAATATACAAAATATGTATCTAAATTTATAATTTTCATAATTTATGATAAAAATCGAAAATTGAAAATTTATAATAAAATATGAAAATAAAAAATAAAAGTGGAATTACACAGGATGAAGAAATTAACTCCAACTGCCATATTTTCTTTTATAACAAAATATGTAATTTTATATTCTTACGTTTGAATTCTAACATACACAAAATAATGACCAGCAGCTATGCAACTTATGTTTTCTTCCAACAAATTGGCAACATTAAGCTGAAAAGTATCATTAGAAACCAAGCAGTCTCTGCTTCTATGTCAACATATTTTTGAAGTGTTATCTCCATTAGTCTAGGTAAGAGATTTGTGCTGGAAGCTTTTATGTTTGTATCTTTTAAAGATATTTCTTGATTCATCAATTTTAGTTTTTATTAGATGATAGTAAATTAGATTATATAAAAAATAGAAACAGAAAAATAAAAACTGGGTTTTATAAATTATAAAATTTAAGGATACCAAAATAACTATATAAGTTTTTAATTTTTATTTTCAAATTCAATAATAAAAAATATTTTTTTAAGTTAATAAAAAAATTGTTTATTTGAGCTTTTTGTTTTGGTTTATTCCGATTTTTATAATTATAAAAATAGTTTTTGTTTTCTATTTTTCTTTTTTGTTTTATAATCCATTAAATAAGTATTATTTAATTATTCAATATTAATTATTAACAAGAATTTATTACTAACTTAATTTAAGATTGTATATATGAATAATTTAATTTTAAAAATAAAATAAAATAATTTATAATTATTCATAAATGTAATTTAAATCTAATATATATGTGAATTTTTAAATAAAATTTTCTTTAATAATAAAATTAAAGATAAATTTATTAATTAAGAATACTTATTAAATTATTTATTTTAATAAAATATTTATTTTTTACCAATGGAATATAATTTTTTTTAAATGTTACCTAATATATAATTATTATCAATTATAAAAATATAACTACATTTAAATTAACAATCGCGATTTTTTTTATATATTTGAAAATAAGAGAATTAAAACTAAGAATAGAAAAACAGAAGTGAAATTAATGACTTTATAAAAATATTTATTTATTAAATTTGAAAAAAATCAAGAAAACAAACAAAAAATAATGGCAAAAAAGAAGGGTAGCTTCTAGCTCCCCCGAATTGAACTTCAGTTCCAAGTCACCCCAATTCCTGTACCGAACTATAATCAATGAAAAAAACTCTCTCAATCCAGCGTAGTGAAAACGGCTAGAACAATTGCTAGCAGTTTCATTAATCAAACTAATAAACTATGATCCGACGAAATGCAAGAGTCATTGTCACCCTTCAATGTGTCGTACACTTCAGCGCCATTATTATCAGGAATTGTGACACTTCCGGTAAGTTCTTTGGCCCTGAGAACTTGGCTTTCCCAATCGGTTCGCAGTACAACGAACAACATGGTTACAACACATGAGCCTTGTGCAGCAAGTAGACCAAGCCAAAGTCCTCTGAAGTCATAGCCACCGTAAAAGCTTAACCAAATAGCAACAGGCATGCCAACAATGTAGAAACAAGCCAAGTTGATATTTGCTCCCAATTTAGGCCTAGCGGTCCCTCTCAAGACCCCACAACCTGTTGTTTGCGGGCAGTTCCCAAGCTCGCAGAGCCCAATTATAGGCAGAACCATAGATGTCAATGCAATAATCTCAGCGTCTTGCGTGAACATGCTTGCCCATTTCTTCCTCACCATTACAGCAAAGAACAATGCCGAGAATCCCAAGACAAAACTAGAACAGAGACCAAGAATAGCAGCAAGTTTTGCTCTTTTGGGATTATGGGCACCAAGTTCATTTCCAACTCTTGTGGATACACCTAAGCTTAATGAAGATGGGAAAATGTATATCAAAGCCGTTGTCTGAATTAAGACCCCCATTGAAGCAACAGTAGCTCTTGGATTTATCAACAGCCCACATAGTAAGATCATGAACTCATACCACCACCATTCTAAGCAAACAGAAATGCAGCTTGGAACCGCCAAGTCCAATAACGGTTTCCACCCTTTTAGGCATTCCAAAGAAATCCCAACCCAGGTTTCTTTGTATACGCCAGAAAGCATAACGTAAACGATCAATGACCCTACGAGATTGAAGTTAGTCCAAACAGCGCTTAACGCGACACCTTTGATTCCTAGATTGAGTATGGAAACAAGAAGATAATTGATAGGTGTATGGAGAAGAATAGAGAGGCTCGCACAACATGTAAGAGGAAGAGTTATTGATTGACTTCTAAGGTATATCCTTAAAGGGTGCAAAATGGATAGAGCAACAAGGTCAGGGAGGGAATAAAGAATATAGGATTGTGCTTGTGTGGCTATATCATGTTCTTGGCCACAATAGAGAAGAATTTTTTTCATGTTTAACCATAAAATGGCTATCGGTACTGACGTCAAGAGAAGCAAAAGAATGGCTCTTTGCAGTGTTAGGCCAAGAAGTTTGTATCTTTTGGCACCAAAAGCTTGGCCGCAAATAGGTTCCATTCCAACGGCGAGACCAGAAAGAATTGAGTAACCGGTGATATTTGCAAACCCAATCGCCAAAGAACCACCAGCTAAAGCAAGCTCACCTAAACGGCCGAGAAAGAGCATGGATATCATGGAGCGAGAGTATAGCAAAAGACCAGTGATTATCATTGGAAAAGATATGTTGGCTATACATTTCGCTTCTTTGACTGCAAGAGCGAGATGGGTTTTCTCTGGATTTAGGGGGGATGTTGGGTTCAGGGGGATCAAAGGAATTTCCATGTCGGATTCTTGTACTTTGGTCGATGGCTTTGTTTTGCACTTGTAAGGATGAGGAGGTGAAGGTAACTGACACATGGTTATGGAATTTAAAGAGAGTTTATTGACTTTTAAGAGACGCTGAAGACGAATGAAGTGTGAGAGAAGTTAGAAAAGTGAGTTTTCAAGTTCTGGACGTTTGAATGAGAAGAAGTGAGGTTTAGAGCATTTAAAGGAGTGATAGGCTCCAACGGTGGTGTTCGGACATCCCTGGAATTGTTGCGTTTTAGACGGCCCATTAAGAAGAGAAATAATTTTACAAAAAGCAAAAAAAAAAAAAAAAAAACAAAGAAAGATGCGAATGTTTGATTGACAAGAACATGCATGCTTAGCCTTAGAGTGTCACTGCTAGGCCTGCAACGGAAAATTTCTACATATAAGTAAATAAAATCCCAAAAACAGACAGCGATGTCACCGAGATTTATCGTGTTGAATCTGGGTGTGAATATGAGGTTACAAGTGTCGACCATTTATGTAAACGTTAAGAATCAACCACTTCCCTATTTAATACGAGGTGTGGCATAATCTTAATTCTGTAAAGCGACAAAATACATTTATTGGAGATAATTAATTTCTCGAAGTGGTGGGTCTTGACTTGCATAATGTTTAGACTAGCGGAGTTTGTTAGCCAACACTATCCTATAGAGCTACATTTATCAACATTATCCTAGACTTGCTAGCTATTATTAATCGTATTTTCATTGCTTAATTAAATATTGTACAAAAGTTGCTTGTACATAAAAAAACACAAATACCCAAAGTCATAATGGTAGAATAATGTAGGTGAAAGAACAAATTAATACGAAGAAGTGATATTATATGTTATGTATCCTCAATTGAGGAACATCCCTTAATATACAACTTGATGACAGCTAGATAAGAATAAATAAAATAAATGATAAGAACAAAGGATACAGTAGAATGATATATATGTGTGCGTGTGTGTGTGTGTATGCGCGTGTGTGTGTGAAAAATAACAACAAATTATACATTATATTTGTGGTTAAGATCTTGAGATGTTATCAGCTCCCATCAAGCTTACGAGAGGAGGAAATTATGAGCTTATCTCGAAGTCATTGAAATGCTAAAGAGAAAAGAGCTTTATTGGCTGTTTGGAAAAGGATGAATTGAATTCAATCCTCTTCAGAATCTAAAAAAGAGCATGAATTGAATTCTACTGCGGGTTTAAAACCCACTCTATTAACAAATTCAATTCACGTCCCAAGTCACGTGAATTGAACCCCAACAATGCCTGTCTTCTTTTTTAACTCACAAACCCAATAATACCCATTATTAGAGAAACATCATTCACGAATGGTGAAGGAGCTCACTTCTGGTAAAGAAGCTGTCCGGTGATGATGGAGCGACAATTTGCTCACCTTAGGGCAACTGTTGCTTCTCATTGAGGCCAAGCAACAGTCGCCTAGGTCATATGGGCGAAGAAGCTCAAAATAGGAGGCAAATAATGACAGCGGCAAGGAGCAGTTGGAGGCGAGAGGAAGAAAACCAGCAGCGATGACAAATTTATAGGAAAACATAGATTTTCGCAAAACATGTGCCCATGTTGATGAAATGAGCTTTGGGGAGAGTCTGTTGGTGCGTGTGATACACAAACCACGCCAAACACTCCCACAAACTTTTTAAATTGTATTTTCAAATATATTTTAGCCTTAATTTTAATTAAACTTGTTTAATTCAGATTAAATTAATTTAATCTCAAATAAATTTTAATAATAAATTTTTTTAATGATATTACTTATAATGAAATTGATGTTTATAAGTTGCTCTATGTAAATGTAAATGTTTATTAGTTAATCACATTATTTTTTAATCAGGGGTAAATGTGTCATATGAAATAATTGAATTCAATTATAATATTATTAGATTTGTTCCAAACAGTGTAATTGAATTCAATTCTAATATTACTGGA
>JANZLD010000236.1:59889537-59901676 GCA_026413575.1 Erythroxylum carthagenense
ATTTGTTCCAAACAGTGTAATTGAATTCAATTCTAATATTACTGGATTTGTTCCAAACAGTATAAATTGAATTCAATTCAGTCTCATTAATGTAATTGAATTCAATTCGATAATGAATTCAATTCGATAATGAATTCAATTCGTTAATGAATTCAATTCGAAAGTTTCCAAATAGGCTGTTAGTCATAATATCAATGATTTAAGTAGAGGATGAATGTGTCGAATGAGTATAGCTTTGCTGAAGACTAGATCATGAACAAAATGAATTTCAATTTCAATGTGCTTGATGCGAGCATGAGAAATGGGATCCAAGGCTAAAAATGTAGCACCAAGATTATCACACTAGAAGGTAGGTGAAAGATTAGTGAAACCCAATTCACAAAGAAGAGCAGTAATCCAATATAATTCTATACAAGCAAGAGCAATATTATGGTACTCAACTTCAGTATTAGATTGAGCAATAATGAGTTACTTCTTAGAGCTCCATGAAATAAGATTAGGCCCAAAAAATGTACAATAATCAGATCTAAAATGATGATCATTAGGGCAACCAGCCCAATCAGCATCACAATGAGCTTGTAAAGAAATGTTGAGAGATTTGGTGAAATGAATGCCATGAGAGGGTGTGGAGTGGAGATATCATAGAATTCATTTCATTGTAGACCAATGAATGTCGATAGGACACTATAAAAATTGGAATACCTTATTGATAGCAAATTGAATGTCAGGACGAGTAAGACAAAGATATTGAAGAGTACCAATAGTGCTATAATATTTAGTAGGATTAGAGAAGGAAACACCATGATTTTTAGACAAGGGAAGAGATGGAGTGATGGGTATATGAACTGGTTTAGATTTATCAAAGTCAATTCAAAGAAGAAGACCTTTGGTATATTGCGTTTGGGTGAGAAGAAGACCTAAAGAAGTGGTGTGAGTTTTGACACCAAGTAAGTGATGGATGGGACCAAAGTCTTTTATAGAAAAGCTAGAGTTGAGATTATGGATAAGTGTTATGATGAAGGAGGGTGAAGAACAGGTTACTAAGATATCATCCACATAAACAAAGAGAAAGGTTGTGTGGGAGCTGCTTTATGAACGAATATAGTGGCATAAGAATTTAAGGGTTTAAAATAGAGATCAAGGAGATTTTGACTTAGGAGATGAAACTAGGCTTGAGGGGCTTGTTTGAGACCATATAAGGCTTTATGGAGTCTATAAACATAGTGAGGATGGTGTTCCTATAAGTAGCCATAAAGAAAGATATTATTAATATCAAGCTCGTGAATAGGCCAATTATTGGACATGACTAAGATAATGATGACGTGAATAGTTGTGGGTTTGATAATAGGTTTGAAAGTGATAATGTAATCAACGCTTGAGGTTTGATGAAAA
Source organism: Erythroxylum carthagenense (assembly GCA_026413575.1). NCBI lineage: Eukaryota > Viridiplantae > Streptophyta > Magnoliopsida > Malpighiales > Erythroxylaceae > Erythroxylum > Erythroxylum carthagenense. The sequence goes on from JANZLD010000236.1 coordinate 59,890,930, forward strand.
CCTTTAACTACAAGATAAGCTTTGTAATGCTTAAGAGAACCATCGAGATTCCATTTAGTGAAAAAAACTTGTTTACAGTTGACAATTTTTGTCTTAGGTGGGGGAGGAACAAGAGTCCATATGGCATTGTGATAGAGAGCGTTGAACCCTTCAAACATAGCTTAGCACCAGTGAGAAAATTTGTTAGCTTGAGTAAAGGATGTGTGATTGACCTAATTTTGAGTATTAATAATTAATCGTCCCTTGTTATCTAGCTTAAGGATTAATTTTAGATTTTTAACAAAAAGAAAATACAAAATAAAACAAATAAAGAAAAAGGAAACGATAATGAATGCGAAGACAATAGAATTCATTTAGAAAAATATCGTTATCAGAAATTAGTATCTAGGTTCAAATCCATTTAAACCCTTAATAGATTGATCTTTTATCATGCAATTGTTTTGTTGATGTATTGGACCGTGGAGAATCTTATGGTATGCCAATAGCTAACCTTAAGTCTACTAATAACTAATCTAAGGTCTCTAATCGAATTACTCAGGCTAAATTTTATAGGATTACATTATTGATTTATGTTTCCCTCTATTAGGTTTGACTTTAATCTGGAATGTTTATGTCATCCTATCTCTAAGGTTGCAATTAACTCCTTCTAATTGCGGTAGATCTATTCTCACTAAGTTTTCTCAATCTTTACTTACGAAATTATATTATCAATAAAACATATAATCAAATCACAATAATCAATCAAACCAATTACATTAATAAAGGAATCAAAGTATTAACATAGGGTTCACGTAACCAAATACTCACTAGGTGTTTAGCTACATATTATCAAACATGAAATCAAACATACATTGAAAGAAAAATAAACAGAAAACAACAAGTTCATAATTCTAAATCTCCTTGATTATTTTTATATCGAATGTTTTTACAATTTGGAGACTTGAACTTGTATTCTGATGAATCTTTTGATGAAATCTTCATGTTTCCTGCTTCTCTAGAAAAAAATTATCCCTTCTGGACATTCTCCATGTCTGGAAATTGCCTCTAAGAGTTTCCTCCATGAATCCCTACAGATTACCTTTTCTCACCTTTTAAAATGTCTCTTTACGTTTCGTGTATAATTGGAATTCACTGGGTATCATAAAAGTGCATGGCCACTGGAAAGTGCACGGTTAATATACACAATCGTGGATTCCTTCATATTTGTCAATTCTCCATTTTACATTGTGTTTTCATCCGAATTCCTCTCCTTTAAGTCTATGAAGGCAGTTATCATCTGTAAACATACTTGGAGAAAATTAAGTACCAAATATACAATAAAAATGTAAAATATCAAGCAAAATACATCAAATATGAGTGGTAAAATATAGTCAAGTTACCTTTTATCAATGTAGGATTGAAAAGATATTTTGTGTGGTGACAGTGAAATTGATGTAATTAGAAAAGTGGCGAGAGGTATGTGTGTGATCTGGAGAACGTGTGAGATCTCAAGAACATGTGATAATGGGATGATAGTTGAAAGAAAAGAAAACAAGTATTTAAAGGGGTAGGGTTAGAAAAGAGGGTAAACTATGGCTTGTGTACATATGTCATGAGTTTGGTGTGCATTCATACCTGCCACGATGATGGTGAGCCTCATCTTTAATAGAAAGGACCCATACTCGCCGTGCATGATCGTGGCATGGCTGGAATTTGTCACCTTTACCATGTTTGGCTTGATTTACCTCATGTATCCCCTAGAGCTTGTTATAACTTCAAAATTATGAGATTTAAGAATCAAAATACTTTAAACACATTAAAATAAGAACTTACATGCAAGAATTCAATAAAACCTAATTAACATAATGTGCTAATTTATGAAATAAAAATAAAAATATAAAACCTATTCTAATTCTTGGGTTGCCTCGCAAGTAGCATTTATTTATCATTGTTCGCTCGACATATTCCTCACTTTTACTATCACTCTGGGTCTCGAATTAGTGTCTTGCTTCTATCCATTTTTGCACATGGTTTGAAATCCTGAGAACATGCTCCTTTAAAGATTCAACTACATCAATTCTCATATATGAATTGCCCTCATTCGGATTCTTTAATACCTTATTCATATTGAATTCTACTTGTCCATCACTAATTCAATGGATGAGGTTTCCTTCATAAACATCGACCAAAGCTCTTCTAGTGTTTAAAAAGGGTCTATCAAGAATTAGTGGACAATTTCGATCATCGTCAAAGTCTAAAACGATGAAATTCATAGGAATAATAAACATTTCCACTTTTACAGACACATCTTCGATCATGCCAAACAGTTTCTTCACAGTTGGATCCATAAACTAAATAAGCATGGATGTTCACTTCACATTTCCTAGCTCCAATTTCCTAAAAATATACAAAGGCATCAAATTAATACTTATGCCTAAGTCAGATAAATATTTGGAAAATTCTCAATTAACAACTACATAGGGTATATTAAAACTTCCTGGATCTTTCAACTTTGAAGGTATGTGGTTGGTAATTATAGAGCTGCAGCCTTTTGTCATAGAGATTATTTGGTTATCATCTCAAGTTTGCTTGTTAGATAATTTTTCTTTGAGAAACTTTGAATACTTGGGTATACTCTCCAAGGCTTCCACAAAGGGTAATGTAGTATGCAATGCCTTTAACTTCTTCACAAATTTTGCAAATTGCATATCCATTTTGTTCTCCTACAACCTTTATGGGAACAAAATTTTTGGTGGATATGAAGAAGAAGGAATGTAGGGAGGATCTTCATTCTTCTCTTCATCCTTTTTCATCTTCTCTTTCTCTTCTACATAGTGGAGCTTAGCTCATTTTTCTACTTTTCTTCTAACTCTTTCCTACTCCTAAGTGTGATAGCCGTAATTTGCTCCTTTGGGTTTGCTTCCTTATTGCTTGGGAGACAACCTACACTTCGTGTAGAAAATGCATTGGCTAACTAGCCAGCCCATTTTATCCTCTATATTATAAATAGAAGAGGCATGATTCGTAGCTATTTAATCTAATTTCATTTCTATCCTCTTCTTAGTCTTTTTTAAAGTCTCAATTAATTTGTTTATCTTTGAATCCCATAAACTAGACTTGTCTTTGCTAAAATCCCAGTAGGCCTTAAGTTCTTAAATGAATCCCTACATTATTAGACTAAGAGAAATTTTGGTGGTTCTTCCACCCAAGATTTTTTTTGGTTGAATAAAGATTATTGCCTCCTTGACCAAATTATGCTCCCATATAGTTAAGTTGCCCCATGTAGTTGTTTTCCACTAAGAAACAATCAGCTATGATATGGCTCTCTTGTCCATATAGCTCGCATCTGAACTTAATTTCTTTGAGTAAAGAGGAAGAGGTAGCTTTTAGGTTGTTCAGTTGCTTGGTTAGGTTAGCAACTTCAACCTACAATGTTATCACTGAATTTATAATAATATTCCCTTTTGATCCTAAAAGGTTAATTATTGTCTATTTTAGCTATTATTCATCATCTGCTCTAACAAATCATCCTCCTCCTCAACTATTTTTCTCATTAAATATCCTCCAGCAACTGCATTAATGGTTCCATGCTTGGGAGGATTGATTCCATTATAAAACATTTACAAAAGGACACCTTTGACAAGTTTTAATGTGGATATCTCCTTTGCAACTCCTTATATCGTTTCCATACCTCATATAGAGACTCCCCTTCATTTTAATAGAAATTAGTAATTTCCTTTATGAATCCTATGGTCTTAGTCAAAGGGAAGTACTTATCAAAAAATTCTTGCACTAGTTGCTCCCATATTGTGATGATTACTAGGTTGAGTGAATTCAACCACGCCTTAACTCTATTATTGAGTGTACAGGGGAAAATTCTCATCCTGGTTGCATCTTTCGACATCCCATTATAGCAGAATTTGTCACAAAATTTGTAAGAAATTATCCAGATGAGCATTGGGATCCTTATTAGCCAACCCATAGAACTGTACATTAGTCCACAACATGTTTAATAATGTTGATTTGATGTTTAATAATGTTGATTTGATCTCGAATATGTTCATTTTCAATGGTGTTTAGTAATTCCTTGTTGATTAGCATTGAATCTTAACCTTATGAAGTCTAAAAAGTCTTTTTCTTCTCTTTGTGATTTGTTTCCTCTACCATTTTCCTTTCTATTGCTTCTTGATCTTTATCTCTTTGGAATCTCTTTCTTACTTTATGATGACCAGAGTTGATGCCTCTTTTACTTTGCTTGAATTATGGGTGATTCTTGTGTTTATACACCACAATCTTACAAGAAAAGGTATTGATTCATTAAATCAAAGGAATTTAGATCATACAAAATTCTAAACAATGGTGCCAAAAAACTTGTCGATAAATTTATGTAGAAAAGTTTTAATAATGCAAGTGTACAGATCATAACTTGTAGTACAAATGGTATCATTCCCACGAGGACTAATTAGACACCTAACAAACTGAATAACACTTTATTTAAGGTATTAAAAGATTGATTGAATTAAAATAAATTATTGAAATTTAAATAACTATTAAAATGAAAAAATTGAATAATTAAGTTGCCAATAAGAATGAATATGATCAAAACTAGAAACTTAGGAATTAGTATATTCTTGTTTTGTCTTCCTTTTATCTTGTTGATTCAATTTATGCTTGATTATAGATATTCTAAGGTTTTGATTATCCTCTCTCAAGATCTAATCAAGTAATGCCAATTGAAATCGATGATAATATAATTGAAACCTCTTGATTCACAAAATTACTCCTAACTATACAATTGGATTTGAAGCAATCCTTAGGATAATTAATTCGTAATTTAGATCTCTCTCTAATCGTTAATTAATCTAACAATTGCAAGTCTATTAAACTACTAACTCTTGTTGAACACCTTAACACAGATGACTTGATTCACTCTCTTAATTTATTACCAAATATAAGCATAGCAGTTATCATAAACCATTCATCGATGTATTGAATTAAACAAGAATAAAGTTTATCAAAACACATAAAAAACAATCCCTAATGTGAATTTAGAAACTTATAATCATGTTTAACATCTTACAATCCAAATAAACATCCAAGATAACAAAATAAATGAAAATAAAAGGAAGAAAAACTGTTTGGAGTCTTGATTAGGCAATTTGGAATTTTTGGAGCTTCTTTCAATGTCTCCTTTTTAATCTTTTTTATAATATGGTTGTTATTGTCTTTTTTATTTTTCTTGCCTTTTATATAGTTTTTGAGGCTCCTAGGGTAGTTTCTTAGGTTTCTTTGTTTAATTTGGTTCCAAAAATAGCTATAAAACCTCAAAACTTCAAAAATCTCACGAGTTGCAATGATCGTGACCTACGTGATTCCATAACCTTTGTCACAATTGTGCATGGGGCCATGATCATGACAAAGGTCTCGTACATACTAGCAATGTTCATTTGCCATGATCTTGGCTAGCCTCATACATCTATTCCTTATCCTTTCCTTGATTTCTTGTCATGCACTCACAAACACATCAAACATCTCTTGAAACATAAAATTAAGATCAAATTCTTACTCTAAACTAGTCAAACACTTAAAAAGACATGTAAACACTAACAATAATGCAATTTTAAATCTATGAATATGATAATCCTTTAAGGAAACACTTAAACACCTATAAAATATACTATAATCTACATTTATTAGTACCCTTTTTCTATTCTAGCCTAAAAATCTAATTTTGGTTTTTAATTAGCAATAAAGCTAAACAAATAAACTAATTAAGATTAAACAATTTTGAAATGAGGAAAAGTAGAATATGAAGAAAATCCAATATCAAATAGTAGTGTTCAAGTGATGAATCCTCCCAAGAATCCTTGAATTATTAACCTTTTATTATATAATCACATTATTGACTATTGGACTATGGAAATTTTTATCTTATGTCAATAACTCTCTCGAGACTATTAACAATTAATACATCAATTGATTAACAGAACTCTTTCAACTTAAAACCCTTAGGATTGCTTTATCGGTTTATAAATTTTGCTATTAGGTTTGACCTAATCTAGAGGATTTATGTCAGCTTATCTCTAGGTTTGCATGGAACTCCTTCCAATTATGGTAGATTTATCATAAAAGATGATTTCTCAATCACAATCATATGAAATCAATTCATGCCCTAATATTCAGGATATATTAGAATAAGAATAAAATACATAATTGAATCATAATAAATCAAGAAACATAATTGCATTGAATAAAAGATTAAAACATATATTTATACCAAACTAACACCTAGACACTAAACAAATTTAGTTACTAATCATAGAAAATGAAATTAAAGATAAAAATGCAAGACATCTAATAGAAAATAAAGAAGTCATAATTTTAAATATCCTATTCTCTTATATTGAATCTTCTTGCAAGTTTGGATTTGATGTACTTATTTTCTAAATCTATTGACGTTAACTTTATGTTTTCTTCATCCCTTGATCAAAATTGTCATCTCTGTAGGTGTCTTACATTTAAAAACTACTTAATAATTCAACCCCTTTATGTTTTCCCTCTATTCATGTCTTTTTATAATGAAAATTGGGTTTTTGGAAGATACATGGTCAATTACATAACTGCGTAGGTGACCGTGTATCTCCAAAAACACCCAAAATCGTGACTTTACACATTTATAGAGGCTTACATGGGAATATACATGCTCGTATAATTCCAAGTTGCTTCAAATCTTTATTTTATGCCATCATTTCATTTGAATTATTCTCCAAGCAGGCAATTATCACATATAAATGCACTTCGAGCAAATTAAGAAAAACTTGTTAAATATGGATGTATAATTATCGTCAAATATGCATTTGTTACTAACTCATTCCCTCTACAGATGAGTACTTCAAGTGAACTTTGTAGAAGTTCACTCATAGAGTAATTTTTTCTAACTTGCTCCTAAGTAATGTGACTCTGGAATGCCACTTTTAAAATAAGATTGGACGTCCTAGCAAATGCCAAAGGCTTGCATCTATTATTCTCTATGCATTATCCTTATAGTTGAATGTAAAAACAAACAGTTCATCCTTATTAACCCCCATATTTACCATTCTTATATTCCTCCAAGTTGATAATGCCCATCTTTGCACTACTAAGAAAGCCAATCTTTTCTTCACATGTCTAAGCTTTCCCAGATTCCCATAATCTCCAAACTATCGAGCTCTAGGTTGTCTATCCCTATTGGGCTCCTTATGTTTCCTATATGTAGCTCCTTTTAGGGGAGGGAAAATGGTGAGTTTGTTTAAATGAGTCAGTGTTATTGTAGAAGGAGTAGTTTTTAGGTTGGTTTGATATTCTATTTCGAGTTCTTCTGTATTTGCATCCGTAGTGGTTGCTGTTAAGCTTCTATTTCTAGAAGGTTTATTTTTAGGTAGTTATGAGGTTAAGGGTTGGCTGTTAGAGAGTGGGGGGAAAGGATGTCGAGTGTAGGTTGTTAAGGTGGGGAAAAGACAACATTTCTCTCTTTACAATTTCTCTCAATTTATGTCCCTTAATTCTTTACGATTTTATTTTTGTCTTAAGTTTTTATTCTTACATTTTTGCATTCCTAATCTCCTTCTTAAGGAGTGACTTGGTTCCAACAATAGACTTCCTAAGCTTGCATTCAGATTTTGCCTAGAGCTAACAATTTCAATTTTGTTAAGCTCATTATTTATTCCTTTATAGGACAACTCTAGTTCCTATATTTTAGAGGCCTCCATAGTCTTCACTACTTCTAGTGTTGGTGCAATATATTTTTTTTTATAGTGAATTAGTGTTCTTCAACATTCATACTATGCCATTTCATCTAAATTTTCATAAGTATCTTCCCTTTTAGTTTTAATGTATAGTTCTTTAAAAACAATAGGAGTAGAAGCAATAGATTTTTAATTTGCTTCATCAATTTTTAAAAGCTCAGTATAAGTACCAATATTAAATTTCTTCTTTATAGGCTTCCATATACGATTATAAGACATAGTTTTATTGGTATAATAAATTGTAATCTCAACCTTTACAAGCATTCCACTTTCATTCAATTTCATGACAAAAATGACTTTTAGAAGTTCTAAAACTTTCTTCACTTCAACATATATTCTAGCATAACATAACCTGTCATCTTAGTTGTTAGGGAATCCAAGCATAGAGGTTTTTCCTAATGAGTTAGCTATGAAACTCAAACCATCCATGGTCTAATATCATAGTGGAACCTTGGGAGAATTGATACATAAGAGGAAGGATATCAATCTTGCTTTTGTCTAACTCCACTCCAAAATTTCCATATGAGAAGATTATAAGCTAGCCACCGATGTGTCATGTCCCTTATTCTAATATCTCCTAAAGATATTCCTTTATATTGAGTTTGAAGATGAAGGTGCCTTTTTTTGTTAGTTGAGTCTTTTCCAATCATTTTTTTCACCATTTTCCTATGGCCCATACATGAACATGTTAAAATGTAAGTCTTTTTCCATGAAAATAACTAATCAAGGTTGAGGACCAAGTGCATGCACCAGCCTAAAGTAGCTAAGTTAGAACGGTGATAAATCCATTACTCATCACTTGTTTGTAGAAGGTAAGCTTCACTTTAGGGACATTAGGTGCTACTCTTTCACTTCAAGATTTAGAGGAAGATTCCTTGGCTAAAATGCCAACATTGTTATTGTTTTGATTATTTGAAGAGTTAATTTTGACATTTACTCTATTATTGTTCATTGTCTATAGAAATGGAAGAAAATCCTCTACAAGGTAGTTTTCTACACTCTTTTTATTCTTCCGAAGCTTTGCCATAATACCATCCATGTTGGCTCCTTTTAAACTCTCAAGACTTAGCTCATTGGTGACTTTTAGGCCCTCTTATAGGGCCATCTCCTTCAAGGATTACCAATCCTTTTTTTTTAAGTATGGAAATTCATATCATTCTTTCATGTGTTTTAATATATTTACTTAGATTTTATAAAGTAGATATAGATCTGGTTATATTAATATCAAATCTCTGGTCATATTAATATCAAATCTCATCAAACTTATTGATGAGGATGTATTAAATTTGGTATGAGAGATTGGTTCTATATTTAAGATTATTCTTATTCTTTTGAGAAATTAAAATAAAATTATTAAAAATGGAATAGGTACATCTTGTGATGAGAAACTAGTCTAAAAAAGTATAAAAGCTAATGTAGAAGCAAGCTCCCTATAATACGAATGACAAAATCCAAGCCAAAGTTTCCAATTAAATTTAAGCATAATAAGGCTATAGTGAAGGGAAAGGATCACTTTAAAAAGTAATTAAACCTTGATATTCCAAATTTCGTAATTCCTACTAGAAGAAGTTGGCAATCTCTCATTCCGAACTAGCACTTGGCTATGCTCATGATGGATATTATGAGCTATCAATTGTAGTATAGTGGAATCAATCATCTGGGAAGAAGAGCTTCATTTTAGACTTTTATTTCTTTGAATATCCCTTTATTTCTCTCCTTTAAGTCCCATAAATTGTGTTACTAGATGAAAATTTAACCTGCTCATGTTCACATCTTTATCATTCTAATTGAGTCTTAATTGAGTGATGAAGTTTAGCCATCCTAATGTTGGAACTAAAATGTTGCAAAGTTGTTGAACCCTATGCCAAATGAATGATCTTATAATTTTTAAAGGATACAAAATTTTGAAAATCATAAAAATGTCCATGTTATATAATGTTTTAATTTTTTCGTTAATAATATAATAATGGAATGAATAATTATATATTTTTAAGCCATGATATATAATATTAAGAAAATACATAGAAATATATTATTATGAATTTGAAATTGATATTTATCTAATAGATTATTAACATAATGATATTTGAGATAGTTTAATGAAAAAAAAGTTAAATTTGACATGTAAACGACATTCAAACACAAATCATTTCTATATGAAAAAAGGCATATGGCAAGTTTCATATTTTTGAAAGTAAATTACAATTTCTTACAACAAATTGTAATTTGTAGGTTTTAGATTGTTTTGAAGAGGAATTATATGGTCTTCTTGAAGAAGCCTATCCCAATACCAATTCAACATATCCTAAATAAGAATAAAACATAAGTAATCTAAAAACCTCCTTAATAACTATAACTCTTTGCAAATTAACTCTTAAATACAACACATACAATTTACTTATTTTAGGGTCTAACACTCCCATTGATGGTCAAACAACAAAAAAATTCTAATCCTAGAAACAACTTCGGAAAATATTCAGGTAATACCTTTTCCAAGAAATCTTGGAAGTAGGTAGAGATCTGAAAGAATATTTTTGGTGGAAAGGCATGAAGAGAGATGTAGCGGAATATGTTAGTAAGTGTCTAGTGTGTCAGCAAGTCAAAGCTGAATACTAGGCACCTTCAGGCAAGCTAAGGCCATTGTCCATTTCTGAGTGTAAGCGGCAAAGGATAACTATGGATTTTCTTATGGGTTTACCTAAGACTAGTAGGAAGCATGATGCCATATGGGTCATTATTGATCGGTTGATGAAGTCAGCCCATTTTTTGGCAATCAAACAAACTGATTTTCTGCATGTGCTAGCAACGAAGTACATTGATGAAATAGTAAGACTACGTGAGGTTCCAGATTCTATAGTTTCTGACAGGAATCCTCGATTTGCTTCAAGATTCTGGGGAAGCTTTCAAGAGGCTCTGGGAACCAAGTTAAGTTTTAGTACTACTTTTCATCCCTAGACAGATGGTCAATCTGAGAGGACCATTCA
>JANZLD010000236.1:59975847-59988395 GCA_026413575.1 Erythroxylum carthagenense
TGGAACATTATGTTTAGGGCACCACGGTACCTGTGAGGAGCTACCTCAGAGAGGTAAATTGGCACAGACTGTACACACACAGAAAAATTTTAGTTTACAAGACATGTTACAACAAATAAGATAAGATGAGCACAGATTTAGTATTTACCTGATTGACACATCCGATACCTAACCCAAGAAAAAGACGGCCAGCAATAAGCATCCAGACTTTAAAAGCAACGGCATTGAGGACTGAACCTACGGCGAAAAGTATACCACCAAAGAGGTAGGTGATACGACGACCTAGAACTCGTGTAATCGTGGACGCTGCCAAACAAGAAACAAGCGCCGCCAAGTACAGCGAAGACGTGAACAGTGTCAACGTCTCGTTATTGAAGGTACAGTACTGATCATCTGATGGAGTTATTGTCGTTTCCTTCTCATAAACATCTGGGAAGAATTTCTTCAAGAAAGGGTCCATAGAAGTAACACCACCTATTCCCAAATATTCACAAGATGATGGTATTAAAACAAAAAAAACAATAATCATAAAGTGAAGCGTTAATGCAGGTACAAAAGAGTGGGGAGTTCCAAAGCTTTTGAGAAAACCCTAAAACGATTTCTCGGGAAGAAAACGTTTTCCTTTTGGTCACAGCCTAAAGCATCGTCGTAAACAACATAGCTTAGAATTGATTATAACGTACCTGAGATACCCAAATCGTAACCAAAAATCAGACCACCAACAGCAGCAGCAAGACAGGTTATGAAGACATTAAAAGTGAATCTACCCGGGTAATCCTTACCACCCCCGCCCGCTACAACAACACCACCAGCCATATTCAACTCTCTCTCTCTCTGCTTATTGCCTTATACTACTATGGCAAGAAAAACAAAGACTTGGTTGAAGACTAGATTTTTGACACAGCCCAGAACTTGAAAGAAAATAGGTAGAGAGGCTAATTCCAAACACGGTATTTATAGATGAGGATATGATAGATAAGTTTAGTCCTTTCCTAGTCAGACTTGTATATTTTATCTACTGCCGTAGATATCTTAACTGATGTTAATTAGAACTTAAAACCTATTCAATATAAATAACCAACCTTTGAGTCTTTTACGATTGTGTATATGTATATATATGAAAAGCTCAAAAATTAAAAAAAAATAAAAAGAAAAGAAAATGAACAGGTTCAAAGATTGTGCGGTTAAATGTAAGGGGGTTTAAAGATTGCGGGACCTTACGCCAAAAACGCAATAGGCTAACGTAAGATCAGGGTTAATTAACACCTGCGCTTTCTGTTTTAGCAATGAAATTTTTGTAGACTAGGTCAACAACTGATACATCTCGTATTTTCTTTGTAAAACCTTTTTTATTTTCCATATTTAAAACTAGCCCTTGTTTTATGTCAGTATGATTACCTAATTTAATTTTTAATTATTCTCTCAAGTGTATCATAATTGTAACAAATAGGATTCAAATCTTAATTTCAAATACATAATCCAAAATATATTTAATTTCCTAAAAATTTATGATTGGTTATATCAATTATAATTGCAATGAGAACGAAAATCGATATGCTAATTAGAATACAATTTCGTTATTATTCTCAGAAATTGTATTAAACTGAAATCCTATTTCTGTGTTAATAGGAATTCTGTTTCCAATTCCAAATACATGTTCCAAATTAATTTGGACTATTAAACTATAATTACATACTAGTCTTATTAATTAAAATCGTAATTTGACTTTTTTTAATGGAATTATAATTTCAATCTATTTACGTTAGAATTGAAAGAAATCAGTGAAAATGAGTTATTAGACTTAAAATTTCATATTTTAATTTTTTAAAAAAAAACATTAGAAAATAACATATTGATTAGGAACTCACTCAAAATTAAGCACCAATAAAAACAAGAATGTGAGGTGCAGAAGATCTCCGACGGGCTTGTGGACGTTCGCCGGTACGCAGACTAAAGCACAGCGCTATTTTTTAGGACGAACATCACCATGCACCGCCACCCAACTAATCAGATTATTTTATACTCCAACTTCAGTTTTGGACGTCGTCCACTTCAATACTTAGACAGATGGTTGTAGAAAAAAAACTCCGAAATCTGTTTCTATATGGTTCTGCAACTATAGTGTGGTCGGTTGCATGCAAAGCTAACTTGTGCAATGTTCATGCTTGGCCCCTGTTCCAATTTTAGCTTCGATGATCCTAACATTAGCTAAAAGGATGGAGGAATAAAGAAAAGGGTCGACGGATGTAATTAGTTGTCGAATGCATCAGATATGTTAATTAATTTGCTGGTTAGTCCAAACATTAACTCTTCTTTGGAAAAAAAAAAAAAAAGTTCCTAGGAGAATCGCAGAGCGTACAGTGCAAAAAAAAAAAAAAAGAAAAGAAAATGAAGCCGTAGTTAGAAGAAGAATGGAGCAGGGCCAGGGACTGGGACTGGGACTGGGAGCATCTGAGGGTTAACTAGCTTGCAACAGTAATCCGTGTGCATTAGTACAGTCACACCAATTAACTTCTAACCAAATGCGATCTAATTTCTAAATGTCCACTTTGGCTTAGAGTGGCCACAGGACTAGAAACTTGCTAACTACTTGACTTTACACAAATGCTTTCAGAAACAAGAAGCCTCCCACGAAATTCCCACGCTTTTCTTTCCTTCTTTTTAGCACATTAAAACACACAAACACCAAACGTATGTACGTGTTTCTTCTCTTCTGTTCCTATCTGTGATACCCCTCCCAATATCTCTTCTTTGTGGTCGATTTCCTTAAAATATTAATTAAAAGCATTCACGCCATAACATACATGGCTGACCCTTACAATCCAACTTACGTGCCACAAACCAATCAAACACCGTCATTTGACCCTAATTCTCTTCCTACAGGGAACCCGATTGACCCAATTTGGTCTTCTCCAAACGACACACCTCAGACTTGTAGCTCTAGGTCTGCCACCATTATGACCACCTCTGCAACTTCTTCTTATCCCAGAAAACATCCTATATATCGTGGGATACGAAGCCGAGGTGGCAAATGGGTGTCGGAAATCAGAGAGCCACGCAAGACCACCCGCATTTGGCTTGGAACATTCCCTACTCCAGAGATGGCAGCCGCCGCCTATGACGTGGCGGTGCTTGCACTAAAAGGCGGCGATGCCATTCTCAACTTTCCAGATTCTGCTGGGTCATACCCTGTTCCTGCTTCATCTTCATCGGCGGATATAAGAAATGCAGCTACAACTGCTGCCGAAATGATGAGAAAAAGTGAGGTCTCAGGGCAATCTGTATATGATGAAATCGATGGTGTCAATATGACAGTAAGTGTAGACGAGTTCGTTGATGAAGACGCACTCTTTGATATGCCAAATTTACTGGTGGACATGGCCGGAGCCATGATGGTCTCACCGCCAAGAATCACATCGCCGCAGACCGACGGCTCGCTAGAAACTTCTGACGGGGAAAGTTTGTGGAGCTATTTTTGAGAATGCTCCAATTAAGTTAGCGTATGAAACTGATCCATGAATGAAAACACAAACAAAAGATTAAAGAGGATGGAAGCATGTGCAGTAATGACATTTTTATGTGCTATTCGCCTGTCTCCAAGATAGACTACAAGTTTAATTGAATGAGATACACAAGGGTGAGACAAATACGAGACTAGGGGAAAGATTAGTAAATCTAGGAATTCGGGATTGGACAATATATTAGGTTTTGTATTTTGCTGATAAGTGAATGGATAATACTTCAATTGTTTTGAATTCTTCCAACTTCATTTTTTATTTCATCTTCCACATTTCCACATTTGTACCAATTCTTATATTCTTTCTTATACTGTTTCTACTTTTAGATCATTGGGGTGAAAATGCCATGTTTAACTGTGGCTTTCATCTTCAACTCCATACATGTCCAAAAGATACGTATTTCTTTTGGAATTCTGTAAATGTGCTCTATAAATTTATGTCTCCAAATTCCTATATATATATATATATATATATATATAGCAATAGCAAATTTGTTACTATTAATGATTAACATTTGTATACTTGAAGTTCCTCAATTATAAGTGAATATCTTTCTTTTAAAAATATTTCAATATGCGTAGAAATTTACTGAAGTACAAATTAATGTTAAATAGTTTATTTTTTAAGAAAAAGAGCGTAACTTTAAAAACTTTTTTCACATTGATACTATAGTATTAACCAAAGATTAGTAGATATAAGAAAGATTGAGTGAACCTAATTCATTAAGTACATCAATTGACTCCATCGATTAAGTCCAAAAATTTTGAGAAGAATTTGAAGTTTGGGTAGGAGTTGCGACGTCCTTCAACGACGAGGAGCATTAAAAATAGAGAATGCATTTAGGATACACTGTGTCTATAACATAAAGGAATTAGGATATTTGTTACATTGGAATTGGCCTTAACTCAGTGGCATGTTGCTCCTGCTACAAGTATCCAAATTTACTTGGAGCAAACCCTACATGGACAATGAAAAATAAAATAAAACTACGATGTAACTTATTAACAAGGGTAACACAAAAGATTTTGCATATTCATAGGTCCGTCGAAATTAGGAGTCAAATACTTGTGGAACAAGAGCTTGTCAGTTGTCAATATGGAGTGTAATGAAACATTTAACGCAGAAAAGCAAAGAAATGGAATAGGATTCGAGTAATAGGAAAAGATGACTCTGTTTTGATTGAATGGTTAAAGTGTTGAATTTGAGTTACAATAATGTTCTTATGAACAGGTTTCTCCACCTTTTACTCTGCCTGATTCTACGTTTATATCATGTTCTTGAGCAATATGGTCATGTCTCGCTTTAGACAGCGTTCCATGACCTATTTTTCTTCTCTTTTATCTGCTCTTTCCTTTGATCATTCAAGCTGAAATTTCCAAATGCTTTGTAGTATATCAAGGCCACTGAAAAAAGTAGAAAAGTTGATAAATAAGTGGCATCAAACTAATTATTGCCACGAGACTTCCTTTGTATACGCACATATATTTTCGTACAGAATTTACAAAACAAAATTGTCATTAGAATCTGACTGTGATTTAGAGTCAACCAAACAATCAAGCAATTATATGGTGGTTTTCTTTTTATTTGCTTGTAAGAGATAAAAGAAAATTTCAAGTGGTCTAACACTATTCATATTTGAAGGGAAAGATATGAGTAGTCTTACAAGATATGATCAGGGCCTACTGAATTATATTTCCTCTTTTAGAAGACAAAAATATCCAGTCAAATCTTGTGGCCCCTCATGGATATGTGCACACTGCACAGCCAAGCACTCATAAACTCATTTGGAGCATTCACTAATTAAAAGTCTCGGCTCCCGTCACCATTGTACAAGCAACGCAATATCCTATCTTCCTCAGGTTGGTCGCTGCACTACCGAGGCATACGCTGCCATTCTACAGGGGTAATGCAGATAGAGCTTATATATATGTGAAAAAGTAATAACGGCTGTAACTATTTTTTGTGAAGAAAGAGAGGGATCGGCTTCCAATTTTGGTAGGCAAACCTAATGCATAGATGATAAAGAGCTGATCGATGAAAATCAAGCGGAAAGGTCATTAATACGATGCTCCTCTTAGAGAGCTTTTGTCATAAGGTATCATTTTTATTAAAATATAGAGTTGGTTAGTTAAATTTTCTCATCGGCCTAGGCTATGATCATCGGCCTATGCTTCTCCAGTTTTTCAAGCCCCCTCTTCGGGGTCAGGGCGTGCCGCCGTTTCGGTTCCAGAATGCTTGGTTAACCCACTCAGCCTTTCAGACCGTTGTTGCTGAGTCCTTGCACCTCTGGAGGGGCGACTGAGTCACTCCCTATCCCAACTCTCCGGTCATCTCCAGCATTGGAACCACCATGAATTCGACAACATTTTCTCCCGGAAGAAGAAACTCATGGCCAGACTGGAAGGCATCTAGCGTGTTATGTCGGCGGGGGCTCCGGACACGCTACTGGAGTTGGAGGACACGCTCGGGGGTGAGTTACTCCAGGTCCTGTGCGAGGAGGAGTTCTTCTGGCATCAACAAGCCCGTTGCGAGTGGCTTTTCAAGGGCGACCGAAACACCAGATATTACTACACGCTCGCCCTTACCAAACGTCGGAAGTTGCGTATTGAGGCTTTACATGATGAGGCGGGCCGGAGTGTTAATGATCCGGCCCAGTTGCGACACCTTGTCAATACCTATTTTATCCAGTTGTACAGCCAGGACGCCGGGCCTCCAATGTCGTTCCTTCTCACTGGTCTTTTCCCGCCCCTTTCTAAGGCTACGGTTCGGGATCTCAATCTACCCATTCGGGCCGATGAGGTCTCTAGTGCCGTTTTCACGATGAATCCTAACAAGGCCCCGGGGGTTGATGGCTTTAACGCTTTTTTCTTTCAGCGACAATGGGGGACGGTCGGACCGGCTGTAGTGGCCTTTATACAGAAAATTTTCCAGCAGGAATGTTGGGACCGTGACCTCAATAGCACGCTTCTGGTGCTCATCTCGATGCGGAAGAAATCGGGCAAAACTGGATACTTAGCCATCAAGATGGATTTGGAGAAAGCTTATGATCGCCTTCGGTGACAATTTATTCAAGAGACCTTCGAGGATATTGGTCTGCCAGATTGTTTCATTCGGGTCATTATGCACTGTATCACGACTACTACTTTTCAAGTAGTGTGGCAAGGCACAGCTTCCGCACTGTTCCACCCTTCGAACGGCATCAGGCAAGGGGATCCACTCTCATCTTACCTTTTCGTCCTCTGTATGGAGCGACTAGGTCATCTCATTTCAGCTGAGGTGGCACGGGGGAGTTGGAAACCGATTCGGTTGGGCCGTACGGGCCCTCCTCTATCTCACTTTTTCTTTGCTGATGATCTCATCCTCTTCGCTGAAACGGATGAACATCAGCTTCAGCTTATAGCTCGTACTTTGGACACTTTCTGTAGTGCGTCCGGGCAACTGGTGAGTAAAGCCAAATCTTGTATCTTCTTCTCTCCGAATGTTGCTCGGGCAACTACGCGACGCCTTAGCCAGGTGCTACAGATTACGTGCACGACGGATCTAGGCAAGTACTTGGGAGTGCCTTTGATCCATGAGAGGACGTCCAGGCGCACCTATCAGTATATTCTGGATACTGCTCAGCGGAAACCTTCAGGGTGGAGTGGTAGGTTACTGTCTCTTGCTGGTAGGGTTACGTTGACGCAGACGGTCCTGTCAGCGCTACCTATGTTCACTATGCAAACGGTTCAGCTTCCGCGTCGTTTGTGTGACGACCTGGAGCACCTCATGCTCAGCTTTATATGGGGATCCTCACCTACGCACTGTAAGATGCACCTAGTCAACTGGGAGTCGGTGTGCAAGCCTAAATCCGAGGGAGGCTTTGGTATTAAACGCATTCGGCCTCTGAATGATGCGTTTCTGGCCAAATTGGGTTTGGGCCTGCTCACGAACCCTACGACTCTTTGGGTCCAAGTCCTGAGGGCTAAATACCTCCTTGATCTCACTCATCTACCCCTTACGCTCCATCAGACAGGAGCGTCGTCAATTTGGCGAGGGCTCTCGGCGACTTGGCAAGGGGTACGGAACGGTCTCACTTGGCGGGTGGGCAATGGGAGGCGAGCGTTATTCTGGCTGGATCAGTGGCTGGAGGGGTGGGCCCCCCTTA
Source organism: Erythroxylum carthagenense (assembly GCA_026413575.1). Classification (NCBI taxonomy): domain Eukaryota; kingdom Viridiplantae; phylum Streptophyta; class Magnoliopsida; order Malpighiales; family Erythroxylaceae; genus Erythroxylum; species Erythroxylum carthagenense. The sequence goes on from JANZLD010000236.1 coordinate 59,983,510, forward strand.
TTCATATGACCTCCTCCCCGATACCGGACCATCTTTGGTTGGTGACGCTCGCGAACCTCCTTACAGAGGGCGGTGAATGGCGATGGCCTGAATTCCAGTAGTTTCTCCCATCTTTGGTTTGCTTGGCAATCGCCCAGTTTGGCCCTATTGACAGGCGTAAGGGGGAGGATAGGCTGGTATGGGGTCCTTCACCCCACGGGGAGTTCACTGTGGCTTCCGCGTATGCGCTTATAGAGGACCACTCTCTCCCCAACCGTACCAGGTTGTGGGACATCATCTGGAAATGGGGTGGCCCTCAGCGTATTCGCTCATTTATGTGGCTTGTTGCTAACCGTCGGCTTCTGACGAACCAACAACGGGTAGCTAGGCAGCTCATCTTGCCTCCAGTAGTAGCTACCATTTTTGTGGGCAGGAGGAGACCACGCTGCACGTGGCCCGAGACTGTTCGCGGGCTCGTGGTCTCTGGAGTCATTTCCCTCGGGCGGTGGTGGATGGGACTTTTTTCCGCCAGGAGGTCGAGTCTTGGTTGGAGTGTAACCTCTCTCAGCAGGCTCTAGTGCAATAGGTCGCGTGGGCCATAGTTTTTGGGGTCGCTTGCTGGTTCCTCTGGAAATGGAGAAACAGCAACATTTTCGACCTGGCTTTTAGCTGGCCTGATGAGGGGTATCACGTTATTATGGATTATGTGGGGTGGATTGACCGAGCCCGGATGCTGGAGAAGGATGTGTTTCCAGCGCAGGCCTTATCAGTGGGTACCCGCGTCGGGTGGCAGAAGCCTGAGGCAGGCTGGGTAAAAGTTAACACCGATGGTGCCACATCCCCCAATCCTCCCGGGGCTTACTCTGGGGTCCTGATCAGAGATTGCTTTGGAGAGCGGCGAGGCGGATTCCAGCAGCACCTTGCTTAAGTCTCACCGCTTACCACAGAGTTATGGGGCGTCCTCTCGGAGCTCCAACTGGCCTGGGACCTGGGATTTCGCCGTGTTATTCTCGAAGTCGACTCCCTTGAGGTTATTACTCTGCTCTCTGCTCCCATTAAGGTACTGACTGTGATTTCTGTTTTGGTGATAGGTATACAGCAGCTGTTGCAGCGAGAGTGGACCGTTCATATGCAGCACGTGAAGGAAACCAGTGCGCAGACAGTCTCGCTCGCCTCGCTGGGATGCACAGTCCGGATCTTTTTGTACTGCACGAGCCCCCTCTTGGCCTTCAGGAGCTCCTCCGAAGAGATACGCAGGGCGCTATGTACACAAGAGCGCTAATTTAGTGTTGTTTCTCCCTTGTGTAATTAAAAAAAATTCTCAAGACCCTTTCTTTAATTAAATTTCATCAAATCAATAACAAAGAAAAAGTTATGAAGTGCTTCATACGTCGATCGTTTATCCTTTATGTCCAGCAAAATGTATGATGAAAGTATGTACAACGGCTGACAATTTTAAATTGAGCCTTCTTCTATTATTTATTATACGAGCTGTACTAGCTAGTTCAAGTTAAAAGAAAAACAAGTTCTCAAGCTAGCTACTGAACTTAAACTTTGAAAAATTATAATTAAGACATTGATAACGTCATGTCATTGGTCATAACTCATATGATCTATTTTTTCAAGAATCGATTCTAGAGGGTAATGGGTCTCTTCATATAGGGACTGTAAACGTGGCTGCTAGTCGGCCATGCAAATCCAAAAAAAGTAATCCTAAAACGTTGAAAAGGTGGAGTTTATAGTCATGCTGGTTTTCCTTTTAATTCATTGAAGTTGGAAGAAGAAAGGTATGCTTGTGGGGTTTTAAATATTTGAGCAACCATAAAGTTTGACTATGGCAAAGACAAAAACATGACCCACAGCCCCCCATTGCTGTCCTTTCCCAGGTTGGTATTAGTCTTCTCTCTATCTCCACATTCCATATGCAATGTACAAATACACACATACTAGACTTTAATGCAATTTCATTGGCAATATGTTAAGTCATCACTCATGAAATTGATCTCTATATCTGGTTTGTAGAAAATGGTTCCAATTGAGTGCAAAATGTATAAGACATATCGTGCATAATTATTTATGCGGACTACAGGAATATAATTATATTACCTGGGCAATAAACCAGAGCGCTAACTATGAATTTGGTGCTAATTGACCAGTACTTGGCAATCATCATCTCCAATGGGTCCGATGCGAGTCCAAAAGAGCAGCCAAAAGTCGATAGGTGGCTCTTGGAAATCATCTACAAGTGAGTACACAAGGGGAACAAGCATCCGATGTGGTTGACACGGCATTGTACACAATTTTGGTCTCCTTTTCCGGATCTGCATGCCAATGTCCGTTTTGATCTTTTGTATTTTTCAAGTTGTGAGGGGATTCGAAAATTAGTGTGGAAAGTTGATGAGGGTGATAATTATGTACCCCTTAAATTACAAAGATTTGGCAAGGAGCTCCTTTTTCTCCACCTCCCAGCTCTCTCATCTTCCATTCCGGCCCCCACTTGGAGAACAAATACGATTTATTGTAGAACGTCAGAAGTGAGCGGTCCACCAAAGAAGTGGTGTCTTCCCCATCTATCCTAATCATTATGTTCACTGGTTTGGTTAGTTATGATGCTTCCATCTTTATCTTTTTTATTTGATGTGTAATGGTTGAAGTATATACATGTTGATCATTTGGAAATCTAACTTTTAACTCCAGAGGACCCCCACTTGCTATCACAAAAATTTATATGATTGAATTTCTGCACAAGATTTTTTAATGTATCAATATATTCTTTGATAAAATTAACGAGAACTATTTGAAATTATTAACTTTGTGAATGTAGTTCTATTTTAGCTTACTTTGATACTTATACATCAATTTTATAATTAAACTCAAATAAAATATGCAAATTTTATCATTTTGTGATGGAGTTTTGTTAATTTTTTAACCAAAAAAAATATAGTTTTATGAATTATACTCTAGAATTTGTAATTTGAATTTGAAATCTAATTTAACATAAAGTTGAGTTAGATCTATTAGAACTTATACAAAATTCCATGCCATAGTCATATTAGGAGTTCAATATAATATTACAATTTAGGGTGTATCTTTTTGTTGTACCATAGATTTGTAATGTATTAAATTTTACATTCCTTACCCTTTATGAATTATAAATTATACTTATGTGACATATTAAATTAATATCTTTTCGTAATTTGAAATTTTTGTTTGATTGTTTATATACTTTATTTGTTAATTAAAGAGATGTTAACATCTTTTAAAGAAAATTGGCTTTTTATGAGTGCAATTTTATCCAACGTTTTCTCACGAAGGGTCAATGAAAATTTAACAAAGACCATCCACTAGCTGATTTATCACTTTTTTCAAATCTATATCATAAGCTCATTATGGCGATAATGGAAAACGAGAAATATAATCTAGTGGCTAAGCTGCTGTTTCAGTTTATGGTTATGAACAATAACTAAATACTATAGTATATCTTTCAGAGTAATGAGGGTGCACAGTTTAAAGGTTAGTGCATTCCAGCTTAGAAAAATAAAAAAGATCGACTCTAGTTTATAGACAGAATATTTTCTCTTAAGGACTATAATGTCCAAATCACTTGGATCATAAACCTGCTTTACTGTGACAACGAACTCGGCTCAAAATGATGAAAAAGAGCCCATTTGATAAATGATCACAGCATAGCAGTGTAAAAGCCTGTAATCTATTTTGAATCGTCTTGTCATACATACACGTTTGTCACCTGCCCTTTCTCGTGTTCTTCCGTTAAAACGCCTGACAGCTATCTTCAAAATCATCGCCCAGTTTAATTTACTCTTCTATGCGAGCTAGTTCGGTTCTTGAAGCAAGAAAAGCATCACAACAATGATATTGGTTCTGTCGGATTCTGGTGAAACTGAACGTTGTTATTTGGATTCATAAGTTAGCTGCCTCCTGTGGCGATTCCAACGGTGATATTCCTGCAAAACAAAGAAGGCATGTCGGGGGTTATATCTCGATTAGCCCTTCCGACACTCAAGTCAGTCTTTTGTGAAGGTAGGGTTGCCATAAAAGCTAAGAGAGCTGGGTTATGATTATTGTCCTTCGTTATGATAGAATAATACCTTATATAGTGCATGTGCTAGGTTTACGAGTTCACGTCTGCATGGGACTCTCTCACATGCGGACGGGCTGAAGAGAGCGTAAATTGGGCCTAGGCTTGACATAGCCATTAGGTATGAGGCCGATCTTTGAAGGATGGACCGATCGGCCCATGAGATATTTTTAATGGGCTCGGGCCCTGCTCGACCAACCCGACCATAAACCCCCTACTCCTCGAGTCTGAGCGAAGAGAAGGGTCGAAGGAGTATTTCGAAGCCCGCATATAGGGCGACTTGTAAATGGAGCGATCGGTCGGACATTGAGATGTAGCTCGTCTGTGGAACAGCTTATAAAGTAGTCGATCGGTTGGGTATTGTCATTGTGACTCGTATATGGGACGGCTTGGTCAGTCCTGATCGATTGGATGCTGACGGGTGGTGCGTGACCACTCACATTGGGATTGATCGATGGAGTGTCCTAGTCGGTCGGCATTGACGATTATTGCATGACAACTCGCGCCAAAGTAGGTCGGGGGTCATCATTAGCGAGCGCGTGGCGGTACTTGAAGCATTTATTGTTTGACGGCGCGTGTCCTCTGATAACTTTTCCAGAATCTGAAGCGTATCGTCCTTGTAACCGTTGTGCAACTGTCCCGTTTGTCCTTTCAACCGTCGCGCCACTTCGATTTTTGAACAACCCTAGTTTCCTCGGCTCGGATTATGCAGCGTGTCCAAACATAGCTCAGATCTTCTCCGCGTGTCGTACTTCGATTGGATGGCTTGTCCGAGTGTTCCCTGATAAATGCTCAGGATCGATAAACT
>JANZLD010000236.1:59992289-60002629 GCA_026413575.1 Erythroxylum carthagenense
AATAAATAAAATTTATAAATAATATTAAATAGTTATTAAATAAATAAGATTTTAAAAATTTTATTATTTAAAAATAAATATTAAAATTTAAAATTATTAGATTAATATAATTTTTAAAAATAGAAAAAATAATAAAAATAATAATAAAAACGTCACGGAAGACATTCCGCAACGTTTTTAAAAACGTCGCAGAAGACAATCAGCGACGTTTAAAAATAAACGTCGCGGATTCCTTAACATTCTGCGACGTTTTAAAAACGTCGCGGATTGTCCAACTTTTTTGTGACGTTTTCCAAAACGTCGCGAAATGTCGGCGTTTTCTGTGACGTTTTTCACAAAACGTCGTGGAAAATATTTACCCACACTACATTTCGCGACGTTTTTTGTGACGTTTTTTAAAACGTCGCAAATGCTCTTCTGTGACGTTTTTAGGACCTTTTGTGACGTTTTTAAAACGATGTAAAAGGGCTTGTTTTCTTGTAGTGAACCCAAATAATTAATTTCAACTTACTGCACGAAAGGTTAAATCTCTTGACAGTTCAATAAAATGTAATCATGGGCAATCTCTATTTCTTCTTCTGTTAATATTCTTCTTGTTGAACATATATATGTTTGTCCAGGATATATAAAAATAGATAAGTTATCGTTAGCATCACCTGTTCCTCTTCCATCATCATTGTGAGGAACTTTTCTTTATCTTGTGTGAACATGAGACTCAAAATAATGTGGATAAAGTTTACTTGCTTCCTCCACTAAATAAGCATTACATATTGAACTTTCAACTCTAGCATTATTTTTGACATTTTTCTTCAAGTTATGCAAATATCTACGTTAACGAATAGGGTTATTACAATTTTGTTATAAAACATATTATTACTTCAATTTAAATATTTACCATAATTATATCTCAAATTGATACATCCATACATATTGAACTGAATCAATAAATTTAGCCTCGTGTGTTATGCATTAAATGCATAGGTAGATGCTCCATATGATAAGTTTACATCTCATAAACTTAATGAGAGCCCATAAGCTCATCAATAAATATTTGCAATAAATCCTTTGATTCTTCAGTGGCTAGGGTGACATAATCAAATTTTCTTGTTAGCAAACGTAAGAGTTTTTTAATCACCCTAACAACGTGAAGAGCTTCTTCACCTCTTTCATCTTGTTCGCCACCATTTTTAGACGATTAACATATTCACCAATTTTTCAGAACTCTGAATTTTTAACGTTTTACTTTTTTAGCTTTTTCAACTCCTTGAACAAAGGAAATAAAAGAGCTAGTGATCCTAAACAAAAGAAATAAGAATTACAGAACCAGCTTGGCAAGAGCAAGGGGAATATGGCAAAACATAGCTGAAGTAAAGCTCATAATCACATGATTCCAGACACCAGTGTTCTCGTGCAAACAGATATAGGAACTAAGTGGAGGTAAGAAGGAAGATCAATGCTCTCATTCAAACAGATATAGGAACTAAGTGGAGGTAAGAAGAAGACCAGTACTCTCATGCAAGCAGATATAAGAACTAAGTGGAGGTAAGAAGGAAGCTACGTACCAAGTTCCATGCAAGGCAAAGGGTGGATTACGACGGTGTGTGAGCAAGGACAGGTCGGGACACAACAAGAATAACAAAGCCTGGAAGAACAAAGAGCTTGGTTAACAGCACGTGGGAAAATTTGTTAAAATATTGTAGACTAGAAATGAGGAAGCAGTGTAACAGTCCGTGAACGGCGTAGCTCGTTGTATAACGTGGAACTGAAAGGAAGAACCAGAAGCTAAAAGAATCTGGGGGGAAAGGGACCAAACCAGGCTATGTGGACACAAATGAGGCGGACATCTGGAAGTAGTCGCATGCATGCAAGGGAAAGAAAAAGATGTCATGTCATGATGTAAGGGGAGAAACCGAACTACATGCAAAGGTGAATAACTCTTTTAAGTACAAAAATGGAGTTAAACAAAAAGGGCTAAGGTTATACCGAGTGGGTTTACTGGTGTTACTGAATTTGTCTGTAACAGATGTTGTGCCAACTGCCAAAACTCTATGTACAGATTTTTAATTTAACAAACTATTAAACTTTCAAAAGAAAATAGACGTCAACTAGGACTTGATATTAAAAAGACTTGTGTTGGAGCGGCACGGGGTACTGGTTGGTTGGTACCCAAAAAAAAAAAACCAAAAGAGCAAAAGTCCCACACAATGTCAACTCTAAGTAGAAGCGTCACAACAAAGATATGTGAGGTCTTTGTTGTGACGTGGCAAACGAAAGAGAAGCAACCAGCAGAAGCCAGAAGGTGCTTGTGGTAGCGATGAAAAGGAGACAAAAGGAAATAATGATGGATAAAGTTCTTCTGGTGTGGTGTGAACCCAGATAAGCTGACCAGTCAACCCCAAAGAGTGTGGACAAATGTGACCCGTAATCTGTTTCCTCCCCCCGTGTCCATTTCGCAATAGAATAGTACCCTAATGTCCCACAAACAGTAGTACGTTCCTTACTATAACAAGAACCATAGTATATGCACAACCAACAAACAGATACAATGAACTTTTATTTTATTGCATGCTCTTTCTTAATGTAATGTTTTATTTTATTTTTCCCTATATGCGCTCGTTGTCTCTTTTTGCATTTTATTAAAAAAATTATTTTCAAGTCTCGAATTTGTGATCTTTTAATCACAAAAATAACAACTTTTATTGTTACTTTAAGGCTACAGCTGATCACAACAGTTTAATAATTTGTACGATTTTGTACGTGAACAATATTTGTACGTAGCTACTCAATGGTCAGAGACGCAGAGAGCAGCAAGACTTGAGACATTAAGAAGTACGCCACTGTACTACAGCTAAAGCAGGCAGTACATGCGTACATAAAAGAACATCTCGAATGAAGTAAGAGGCTTGACAGAGGACCTTACTTCCTCTCCTCGTTATTTATTATAGAGCTTACTATCTCTCAAGTCCAGTTTGGAAATGCACGAATGAAAAGAGAGAAATAATTCGAGCCGTAACTTATTCGGAGCAATTGATTGATTCTTTTGCATCAATATATACTCGATTGGTACAAAATTCCACCTTCTAAGCAAAAGCAAGCAGGGGACACTTTGATACTTAAATTTTCTCAAAGCATCATCATCCCTAAGATTCCTTAGGCTTGATTCAAGAGTGTACAATCAATCGTTTCAAATATATACCATTCAAAAAGGCTGTATATATTAGAGAAACTTTACACATGTAAGAGGAAAAAAGAGATTATATAAGACAGGCTATATATATCAAAAGACATAGCCCCTATTAATTCCACAGTGACAAATCAGAGGAAGTTTCCGTATCATCCCAGTAACTACTTTCTCCCAGATAATATGGAGGAGGTAGTAAAAGCCCTTCTGCCAAGTCCATAATCAAACCTGGCATATCAAACACAGCCTCTTCATCCAAATACGTCATAGTTTCTTGCGAAACCTTATAATCACCGCTGGAAACTTCACTTGATTCCTCCACAACAGCAACATTTTCTGTTATCTTAAGATTACCACCAAACTCTTGTGGTCTAAACAACTCTGCAGCCTCGTTTGCAGCTCTCCTGATGTCGCTAGAATCATTAGAAATCGGAACCGGCAACCTCCAAAGAGAGTCTGCGAAGTTTAAGCAAGCAGATTTTCCTCGGAGAGCCAATACAGCAACATCATGTGCCCTCGCTGCCATTTCGGCCGTAGGATACGTGCCTAACCATAAACGTGTCTTCTTATTTGGTTCTCGTAATTCACACACCCATTTGTTGCCATTCCTCTTCCTCACGCCTCTGTACACGGGGTGCCGAGTTTCCTTGAATATCCTCCTCCCTGCTCGCTTCTTGGGACGACTTGTTGCCAGTGTCGGCATGTTTTGGTTCGACAGGCCCGTTCTACACCCAGTGCTGGCGTCGGACGATGAAGATGTCTCCTCGTGCTTGTCCATCGACATGGAGTCTGATCCAAATGGAAGTGGCTCAGAGAATTGGCTAGAAGTATCCATGAGTACTGGTGAAGAGAGAGTAAAAAGATTGAATTTTTTGAGGGTAGCCAACTTGGACAAATCAGTTGATTTGTAATTGTATGGAGTAAGAGGAAGTGAGTGAAAAAGCTATATATAGTGTTGGGATAGTGGATAAAATGAGTTGCGGCGGAATGAACACGGAATCCACCACGGAGTCCCAGGTCAGAGGTACGGAAGGCCCACGGTTTACACTTGGAGTAGGAAAATTCAAACATTTTATTTTATGCACCTTTTCTAATAAAGAAAATGAAAAGGACGAAAATCGTAATTTTTAGATTAATTTTTAATTTTTAACTCTATTTATTTTAGTAATACTAGTCAAAATTTGATCAATTTACTGATTAGTTTTTATAAATTAAAATTAACTAACTAATTTTTATTAATAATTTTTAATTAAATATTAAAATTTTTACAAGTAAAAATAATATGTTTTATTCATATTTTAAAATTTTTAATTATATTCAATCTTTTAAACTAATTTTATAATAGTGATTTAAAATTTTCAACCTTAATGTTTTTATTTTATCCATTCCACTTTTAATTTAATTTTTAAAACATTAATTTAACGTTAACCACGTGCGATATGAGGTCTTCTTCTTTTTTTTTTAAACGTCATCTGATGCGCTCAGCTCCTTTCGGACTTTGTTGCATTTTGCGTTTCGCCTTTTATAATCGAAGGAAGAAAAGAGATTCGAAGCCCAGAATCACATGCTAGAGACCCATTAGACATGATATGGGTCATATTTTAAATGCTTTTCGCAAAGCCTCTTTAATATAGGTTTGACGGAGTCCAACCCGGTCTAAAATAAATTGATTATATTAAGTTAATTGAATTTAAGTGTATGACCGGATCAAAGATTGGACCAAAAACTATGTCAAACATTGTTATTTTAGTCTATAATATTTAAAATTTTAAATATTATTTTAATTAATTATATTAAAATGACATTATTTTACAACTAAGTTGCAAATTGGATTCAAGGTGCTAAAAGCGGCGTCAGATCCTCTGGTCTACTTTTTGTGGACTAATCCTGTGCCACTGTATCTGACCTATTTATTTATGTGAGACCCATATAAATAAATAGGTCAAATACAGTGACACAAAGTAGGTCCACAAAAAATGGACCAGAGGATCTGGTTCCGCTAAGTGTAGGGTACCCTTGGCCACTTCAACTATGACCCATTACTAAATCTACTTTTTTTTAAAAAAGTAACTCATATTTGACTAACTCTTCAGGTTTGTTGTGAGTGTTGGGGCTTGTAAAAAGCTCTTACTTGATGTAGGAATGCGGCTATATATTTAATTGCAGCTTTTATTAGACAAGATTTTTTTTGTTTAATTTTATGATTTTTTATTCTATCCCATAAATCTCAGCCATTTATTTATACGAGACTCATGTTTATTTATATGAAATTCACGCAAGATCTACATAAATAAATGATTAAAATTTATAGAATATAATAAGACATCATAAAATTAGACCGGAGATCTAAACTCGCTTTTATCAAACCTTTGTATCTTTATCTCCAACGTCTCAATTACCCCACTATTTGCTCGATCCCTTGCGTTCCCTTTGATGCATCATTTGATCTAGTGTCTATATTTGCTAACAAATTGTATGACAATTTTAATAGAAATTAGTGGCTATTTCGATTCAGCGGAACTGATGCTTAGAGATTGTCTTCTCGACGATCTAAGTTGACCCCGGTCATCAATTTTTTAGCTTCTCCTGGAACTCAATCTCCACTGCTTTTTAAAATTAATCTTATGAAATGAATTTATTGGAGTACGTCTTTTTCTTCTATTCTTGACCTTGTGTTAGGCTTTTCCTGCTGATTCTTATTGTGGAAATTTTGATCCAGTCCTATGTGGCCCTGCTATTTAACTTAACTTATTGTTTACATTACTGATACTTAACAAAATTTTGCAAGTTTTCAAAGATTATACAATATCATAAATATTGTGTTTTACAGTCTAAAGGCAGTTCATGTCTATGGTGGAAAGGAATTAGGAAATGAAGCGAAGGAATAATTTAGTCGACAAGATTTTTATTCTAGCATATATTGTCGACTTGGAAGGACTTTACTCTCGTAATTACTCGAAATAAGACTGCTTTGGGAAGCGTTGACACTTTTGGTTATACATAAAGATTACTTCTTCATCAGTTATATAATCATCTGGTTATAGAATTATTAATAATTTGAAGTTTTAGCGACACTTTTACTTAAATTCCAATAACATTTTTTATAGGTTACTAATTCTGCATATATAAGTCACATTTTCATCCATCATTTCCTTTGGAATTCAATATCTTACAAGAGGGACCAATAGAAGCTTTTGCAAAATTTCAGAAGATTTAACAGCGTCATTCAACTACAACTTTTATACTTGCTAAACTCTAAGGATGAATCATCTCCCAACTTTATTCGATGTCCAAGACCAAACACTAACAGCAACACGAACAAATTCTTAAAACAACTTGATCAAAAACAAAACAAAAAAAGAACTCAAAATAGTTATTTACTCTTGTGAAGGCAACTACGTACACAATAAAGGAAAAAAGTTTTATGGCCAATCTTTAATAGTAATCAGTAGCTAACCTTACCATAATAAAATAATAACATACTATATAAGATATAAGGTATGCTGTTAGACTTCTTCACAAAACAAATTTGAGCAAGATTTGATAGAGATACACTAAGGAAAATAGGAATTGACGATGGAAAAATAACATTAGAAAACAAATCGTTGCAAATTACTAACAATTTTTATTTGTCTGTCAGAAAAATTTGACGGGCAAATATATTTTAGCGATAGAATAATACCTTCGACAATTGAGGTAGGAATTGATAGCAGAATAATGAAGTTTTGACTTTTTCGATGGAATATTAGCTATGGAAAACTCCGTCATTAAATTTCTCTATACGTCGTCATCTGCCTACGGTTGAACGTTATTAACTTAAAAAAAACCAAACGACATCATTTTAGTAACGTTAAAACATACCCGAGACAATCTCTTCACCCCACCCCCCACAAAAAATAGTGATTGAAAATTTCAATAACCTAATGTAGAATAAGAGAAAGAGAATCTCAAACTGACTCACAGTACTCTCTGTAAGTGAACCCTGGGGTATTCACAGGTAACTTTCAATGAAAGCCGAATAGGTGCCTTCACCTCAACGAAGGGAGAAAACACCCTGGGATGATTATTCTTAAAACTTCAAAAAAAAAAAAGGGTGTGAACCCCACTTCTGGTTCTTTGTCCCACGAATCTCTTGTCGCTCATGCATCGGTTTAGTCTTAGGTTTTTTTCTTTTTGCATAATTGTCTATCTTTCTTTTTTCGATAACGAACAACCTAATTGTCTGTTAGAATGGACATTTTTTTAAATTTATAAGATAGAGATCGAATTCCCGTCGGCCTTCCCTTCTTTCTTCTCCTCCTCCCTGCTACGTCTTCTTCTCAAGTGTGTTGTTGTCAGTTGGTGATGCATTTTCGTCGACGTTGTCGTCAGTTGGTGGTGTGTCGGAAGCTCTTCGCCTTCTCCCACCATTGTTGCAATTTCGTGGAGGTATATTGCAAATTGTGGTTGTTTTCTATTTATGAAATTTGTTTGTGTCTTTGATTAGTTTCGTATGTTTGAGTATTTTGTGAATGGATAAGAACATTTAAGGTTGAAATGTTAGTGTTAGAAGGTTTAGTTTTCAAATTTGCTTGCGAAGTTAGGATGATATGTTTATGTATATTAGGTGATTAACGAAATGTCTCTTGTTTGAAAAAATTGTTAATGTGTGAAGATGAAGCTGATTTGTATCATAGAATGAGTTAATGAGTGAGCCTACATGCATCTTTGGAGGTCACTAAGAATAATTGAAGAAGATCATTGTCACTTCTATAAGCTACATTAAGAAGCATCAAGATAGTTATATACTAGAGACCCTAAGTACCCGAGTAAATATTGATTGAATATGAAATAAATGCATTAAGAACCAATAAAGATACCATTCATATATACTAGAGTTGGAATGTAACAATGTAAACCAAACACAAAGATAGCAAGTATAATTATACCAATAACATAATAAAGAAATAGGAATAAATATGGAGTATATTTGCACGAGACAACTGATTATAAATCATATAACTAAGTTAAATATTAGATATAAGTTTTATACACATGTTATGTTATTAGAATTCCTTTATGTTCTTAGCATAATTTTGAGAGTATTTAACTTGTATTTTGAGTATTTTTATATGCTTTGGTACTTAGTGTAGTTAGTCCCTATAAGTATCTAATTATTCATCTAATTTGCCCTTTGAAAACTCCCCTATGAGTGAAAATGATGTTAAAATCTATGTTTCTTATAAGTTACAACTAGCTTTTCACTATGTATAATGAACTCTTCTTTTTCTTCCCATTCTATATTATAAAAACACTTCCAACCTTTGGGACAACTTCTTAATGTTATTTCGTTTAGCTTCTTGAGACCATGCCTGTAATATTATCAAGTTTTGCACTATGCATAAATGTATAGATCTATTAACTTCAATTATGCTTTATGCAACATTTTTATTGATTTCCTAGAAAGTCATCACTCTTTTCAAAAAATCGATATCCTTTTATTTCCTAGAAACAATATAACCATTTGTTGATAGAATATGGTTAATTGAGTTATTGGGCTCTAGCTTAGAAAGCCTTTCTTGAACTTGATTTGTTAATATCATTATCAATGCTACATGATCCAAGAACCATTATCCAGACAATAACATTTTATGGTATTTGCATAAAATCCAAGTTGAGGGACATGATGGTGGAGGAAGAATATGCCAGAGTGTAGGAGATGATATTTCTATAGTGATTGTTATTATTCTTATTAATAAATAGAAAGGTTTTAAAAACTTTATTAGACCGATCAGTTTAACTAGCATAATTATAAACCAACCAATTTTTCAAATATATATATAAGAAACATAATTGTATATATGTACCTTCTTCAATGAAAGTTCTTCATCCTCTTTACCAATAGTCTTTTATTGCAATTAGTTTGGTTTAATATTTCGACTATATTTCAATTAATTTTATGCTTTTGCTATATATTTTATTATGGAAATCAATTTTCTTATCTCATTAGGCATCCATTTCAAACTAATTTTTATTTTCTTTGGCATCATCAATCAAAAATTTAGAAAAAGAACTTAGTAAGTTTGAAATTTGTTATAATTCTTTGATTTTTGGAAAATTACATGATTATTAATATACATCTATATGTATTTAAAATAGAATTTCAAGAAATAGATTGTGTATTTAACCCTTTTGTTATATATGTTTTGATCTTTGAACTTTCACTAATTTTGTCATTTTAGATTGTTCGATCTATTTCTTGGTTTTGCTTTATTAACCATCACATGACTTTGTTAATTGGTATGACCAATTTCTTATCATCTTTGTTTGATTTTATTACTCACACCATATTAGTCTTACGATGCTTCTTAATAAAGCTTCTAGAACTCTAAGAAAGTTAATCTTCTCTCTTACTCTTGTTTAGAACTTGGCTCAACAAATTTTGACTATGAGCTTATGGTTATTGATTTAAGTTTTATTACATGAAATTATTTATAGAAATTGCTTACTTTGGGATATTAATAAGTGGATGTTGATATGAGCATTGAAGAATCTGGTTATGTTTAGCTAAATTCACTATTTCTTCACAACCAAACACATTTTCAATCTATAAATTAAGATATATTTTTTAGAAAGATGTTGCATTTTAGTGCATTGGACTCGATGCTAAAATTTCTATTCGAAAGCTTGCAACAAGAATAGTTCTAAAACTATCAATACTTCTAATAAGGATTATGAAATAATATTCCTTTTGATTCAGATGCAAGCATGGAGCACTCATAATTTATATATCTCTATTATAATCTAGGGAGAATGTAATAAGTCTTGAGGATCTTAGATAGAAATATTTTTAAACTTCATTTCGATTATGTTTATTAGTTAAGTCTTCTTATCATGTCTTAAGTATCTTCCCTCATTGAAGCAATGCCCACTCCTATTCTGATGTGTTTGCTTTACCTTTTTCTTTATGTTGCTTTCCATAAAATCTCCTATTAATTACTCATCATAGAGGTAGCAACCTGCACTTATATAAATTAATTGGATACACTTCCAAAATATAGTTGATCTGTAACATCTCGTTACTGTTAGCAAGGGTATTTTGATAATTGGGACAGACTGATAGGGTTTTCATTGCATTCACTGACTGAGCATGTTACTGGCCTCTAATTATGGAGGAACA
>JANZLD010000236.1:60064003-60075958 GCA_026413575.1 Erythroxylum carthagenense
AAACGGGAAGCCTTATATACCAAACAAGCACATAAAATGAGTATTATAAAATAAAAATATAAAAGAGTAGGTTTTTAAAGATTAGAGAATATTTGGTGAAATGCCACATCTGAATTTATCCCAAAGTGAATTACCATTAGACAGGTAATTCACTTTGGGATAAATTCCACATTACCTGTCTAATGTGGAAGTTGCTAAGAAAATTTATGGCAATTGAATTTCTTAACATGACACCACCAAGTTGCTAAGAAAATTTATTTGTGGTGAAAGAGCTGGGGCATACTCGTCTCCATTCCTCATAAAGTTTGTGGTCCCCATTTCTCAGTTCTCAGTCCACCCTATATAAACAGAAGCCACTTTGGTTTTGGCTTTGTGATATGATTTCAACTTGGCATTTCTTGCACCATCTCCTGCTCTGCCCTGCTCTGCTCCGCTCCTCTCATATAGCCGTACACTCTTATCCTTCGTCGTCTTCTCTTATTCATTTGATTCTTTCTTCTTCATATTTAAACAATAAAAATAAAGGTCCGATTTCTCAGCTACGCCAATCAGCTGTTCTCCACTCCATCCGTTTCAAGGTAATATTATCACTTCTTTATTTTAAAGAACAGAGCACTTTCCTTCCCTTCTGTTTCGAGTTTCGACCACATTTTTCCCTTTTCCATTGTTTGTTAAAGGTTTTAGTTGGTTGGTTGATGGTCATCTAAATCGCGTTTCCGAACTCTGTCAGGTAATTTTCCTTTTCGCCTTTCTCTTGATTCTTTTTGTTTATTCAGAAACAAATCCAATGGAACGAAGCGGAGTGTTCTGGAAGAGAAATACAACATGCTCTGTTTTTCCCCAACTTTCTCGGCACCCAAGCGAGCCGAGTGGTCGCTTAGTTAAGAAGACCTTAGTGAAAAGTGTTTGGCTATGGTTGCTAACGGAATGAATTAGGCAGTTATTGGACCCATGCATCTTGTATTTCCTCTTGATGGAAGACATAAGCCTACAACTACAGTAACGCGATGGATCTACTGGTCGCTTTATATTGACTTGTGACCTATTCATTATTGGGCTGTGTACGATAACTAAAATCTCGGGAACGAGTTATTTATGCGAGACAAAAGTCGTACGGCAAAAGCCTATTGTGGTCTGTTAATCGCAGTAGAGTTATGTGGATTTTTTAATTGTTATTGTTATGCGATTGAATGCCCTGTATCTGGTTGCGTGTGCTTATCTGCAGCCCTTTTGATTGATTATTCGTTTGCTTGAACTTGATCATATCGCAATTCTCTGAATTCTGGATTGTTTAAGCGAGTAATTCTTTTTTTTTTTAATAAATAAATCCAGTTGTCATGTATGCCTCCTGAAGTATTGCTTTGAGGCCTGCATGTGGAGCGCACCTTTCTTGTGTGGCGCTTGTTAGTCCTTGAGAATAAAAACAATAAAGGTATTTGCATAATAGAAGACCTGAAAATGAAAAGAAAAGAATGAAAACGAGTATAATTGGCCGAGTTAGCTGGGGCATTTGGTGATTATATTGTTCAGCCTCTCGTTTTCTCATGATACTTTTAATTTTTTGCAGTGAGAGATGGTTGCCTTTGGGAAAAAGTTGAAGGAAAGGCAGATTCAAGAATGGAAGGGGTATGTTTTATACATGTAAACAGATGGGAATATGCTTTGTCACTTTAAGCATGTTTTGAGAAAAATTACGTCAAACCTTTTGTTTATGAAAATTAAAATTTTGAACTTTTTTTCCATTCATCATTTCTGAGGAATGCTCACTTGAAGCGTGTTTTGAGAAAATTTATGTCAAATTTTGTTTATGAAAATAAAAATTTTGAACTTTTTTCCATTCATTGTTTCTGAAGCAGCATCCTAGTTTCAACGGTTGACTTGTTTTTGTCATTGTTTTGTTAGCTAGAAGAACTGCAAATACTTCGTTGGTGTATAATCTGTCTGAAGTCAATAATCTATTTGCTGTGATAAAAGATTCTGTAGCTCTTCTGTAACTGTTGTGATGCTAATGATCACCTGCCTTGGCCTTTGGAAACCAAATCATCTAGGCTTCTTTTAGTTATTATTACTGCTTTTGAAATAATATTTTAGCAGAAAAACAGTGATCCGAAGGCATCAGTTAGATGGAGACGAAAATTGTCTTTCATAATTTTGGACATTTATATCTGGTCTGGTGGAGATTCTAAAATGTTTCTTTATACTCTCTTTTTAGCTATGCAGCCTACTGAATAACCTAGTTTCCTTCAGGTACTATATAAACTACAAATTAATGAAGAAAAAAGTTAGACAGTATGCTCAGCAAATTGAAGTTGGAATACAAGATCGCAGGCATGTTCTGAAGGATTTCTCGAGAATGCTGGATAATCAGGTGCAAATAATATGCAGACAACATACTTATAAAGAGGATTATGTATATGTTTATGCATGTTATCTTTTATGAACTTAATGTGGATTTTTAATATGAAAGGATTACATATTGTGTCATGCATGTAGACAAATATGTAGACCAGATATCTTATATGAAAAGCATATGGTTTTTGATAACTTTCTCCGTGCTGACTGATCATTCAATTTTTAGGAGTTATGTTTTCCAGTATGTAGATTTTTAGGTATAGTTCTTATTGGGTTGGTTTCTAAATCATAATAGGCCACATAATTGCATTTTTTTTAATCCCCAAAAGAACACAGAAAGAGAATTCTTTTCATAGGAAAGTGGTCTTTGGAAGGTTCCACAAGGCGTTCGAAGTCTTATTATAGGTTGTCAAATAAGCTAGAGCAAACACATGTTTCCGAATCAAACTGATACTATGGTCTCTGCAAATTCTAGTGTGTCATTTGACAGTCAATTTGCTGTTATATGTTCTTCTGGTATGGTTAAGATGGAATTATGGTCGAAGTATAGGGGATCACAGGCAACATAAACTCTTGGTCAAGTTGCATGCACTTTCATGTGTACGGATAGTTTACATATATGCCTCTGTACATGCATGAAAGAACGTGGTCCACTAGTCTAATCATTCGCGATCACATCTGTACATTAGTATAATTTCTTGCTTTTGCTATGTTTTCAAAAGGTCAACAGATGTTCTTAGAAAAGAATTACAAAGTTCACTTTATTCCAGATCGAGAAGATTGTCCTTTTTCTGTTGGAACAACAAGGATTACTAGCAAGCAGGATAGCAAATCTTAATGAACAACAGGATGCTCTTCAGCGGCAAGATCCTGATATTGCTCAATTATCCCAGTTAAGAGAAGCTTATAGAGAGGTGGCTCGAGATCTTCTTAAGCTTCTGTATTTTGTTGAGATGAATGCCATTGGTCTGCGAAAGATACTGAAGAAGTTTGATAAACGGTTTGGTTATCGATTCACTAATTATTATGTTAAGACCCGTGCAAATCATCCATATTCACAGCTACAGCAAGTATTCAAACATGTGGTAATAAGCCGAAGGCCTTTTATTGTTTTCTCTTCTAATTGAATGCTGGGGAAATTTTAATGGACCTTTCTCATTCTTATGTTGAAGAAAAAGACATGCTTTCTGCATTGAGACTAAAAGTGCTGACTGTAGGGTGTAGGAGCTGTTGCTGGAGCTATATCTCGCAATCTTCATGAACTTCAGGAGCATCAAGGAAGCTTCTTATCCATTTATGATCAGCCTGCTCTTCAGTTCCAGGTTTCTTTTCATCTTGTTCTACTCACTTGGCATTGGTTTGTTCACTTCTGGAGATTGAGTTTCAAATATGGCTCTTCCTGTTGTTTATCGGCAGGATCCTGTCGTTGATTTAATGAAAGCAGCAGTGGATAGGTTGAGCCACTCAACGAATTTCCTTAACTTCCTGGCACAACATGCACTGATTATGCAAGAAGAGCTACCTTCTCCAACTGAGGAATATGTTGATGATCAGAGATACCATTTTATGTCCCTTCTTTTGAATTTAGTAAACACATTTCTTTATATGGTCAATACATATATCGTTGTCCCTACAGCAGATGATTACTCCCTGAGCCTTGGTGCCCCGGCAACTGTTTGTGGTGTTGTGATTGGAGCAATGGCTGTTGCTCAGGTGTTTTCTTCAGTGTATTTTAGTGCCTGGTCAAATAAATCTTACTTCAGACCTCTTGTATTCAGCAGTATTGTTCTTTTCCTGGGAAATGCCTTGTATGCACTGGCGTATGATTCTCATTCAATAGTCATTCTTTTAGTTGGTCGCCTTTTCTGTGGGTAAGCAAACTGCTGACTCTATATTTCCCTTTGATGTCTAAAATTTTGGTAACAAGAACAGCTTCCAGAATGTGATATGTTGTTTATTTCATTGTGGGAGATAGCTATCTATTGTATTCTTCCTATTTAATCAATAAGTTAAATGTTATCTGGTGTTATAGGAAGCTAGTTTATCCTCGAAGGATTACGATAAAGCAGGTACCATGGACAGAAATTAGATGACAAAGGGAACTGATCATTAGGGTATAAGAGAATTTGAAGCTTAGTGTTAGTTGAAGGGTAGTACGAGAGAATTCCTATGATGGAAGTCCCTTACAGAATTTCATGTAGACAGTGGGGATTTGTAGTTCTAAAGGCATTTTATATTTCTGCCCCTTATACTGGTTGACCTAATTATCTGTTATGGCATTGCAGATTGGGTTCTGCTAGAGCTGTTAACCGGCGATATATCAGTGATTGTGTACCTCTCAAAATACGGATGAAGGCTTCAGCTGGTTTTGTTAGTGCCAGTGCCCTCGGAATGGCTTGTGGTCCTGCTCTTGCAGGCATGCTGCAAACAAATTTTAAAATCTACAAACTTACATTTAATCAAGACACTTTACCAGGCTGGGTTATGGCTGTAGCTTGGGTTATATATCTAATCTGGTTGTGGATCTCATTTAGAGAGCCTTCTCTTACAGTAGAGAGCAGTGTGGGGCCTCAATCTAGTACAGGTATGCTGACTTATCTCATTAATCATTTCTTGATTGGTTCTTCAGATATTCCATTGTGCCCCAATTTTGTTATTGTTCACCAAGTCACGTCATACCTTAGGCCTTTACGGGCTTTATCTGTGTGTAAACATGGTTTATCCCTGATAAATGACAGAACCAGTAGAAAATAATGCCCTAGAAGAAGGTCTCAATCAACCATTACTAACGAATTCAGAAGACAAGCAAGAAGATGAAGATGACGATGGGGAATGTGATGGCACTGATGAAGCTTCCGAAGAAACTCGGAAACCAGCCACATCACTTAGATCAGCATACAGGCTACTTACACCTTCTGTAAAGGTACATACTAATACTTTAATGGTGATAATCGAAACCTGTAGGATCTCATTAGTTGTAGTTACAGAAAGGCTGTGATGGTTATAGGTTCTGCCATATGATATGTATGGGTGCTGTCTTCTGACATGGCTAGATAGATACGGAGGGAATAGTGTAGAAACAGAAACAAAGATAGTCAAATAACTGAAATTTTGACATACAAATATCCCACTATTGTATGGACCAATTCCTTCATTTGCTTTGCCTTATAAGTCTAGTTGCCGGTGGATTACTTCTTTGGTGATTGTAGGATGAACATAGAATATGTCAACGCTTAGATAAAATTATTTATAAGTTGTAAATCTAGAGTAAGCTAAACATCAGTAAATTCTATGAACTAGTGCTTCAAAAAGTCACTTCTAAGGCTTAGAAATCACTCACAAGTCTAATAGTTATATTTAAAAAGGATCATACTTTCAAAAGCTAAAATTTATAATTTATGAAATAACTCACACTTCTCCTCGATAAACTGAAGTACAATCAAAACATTTAGACTTGCTCAATTAGTCATGTTGAGTTAAGGAACCAACTTTGTTTTATTTTAATCCTAACCTAAGAAGAAAACTTTCAAATAAATACTATTTCAACTCTTGTTAAGGAAATTGACAAATACATAAAATTGACTACCAACGAAAATAACACCTAAAATATAACAGGGAATAACAAAGAGATTAAATAAGATATTAAAACTTAATCTCATCCTCCATCATTTGGATGGTTCCTTGGGCGGATAGTATGGTGATTTTTATACATGTCAAACTTTAATGTGAAATAGTTTCTAGTTGTATAATTTACGCCTTTAGTACTTAATCATTTAAAGAAAGAACTAGTGAGATTTTTTTTGTCTGTTATACCTTCTTATTTCTCAACGTATACTTGTTGGCTGTTATCATCTGTTCGCATTTAATGTACTTGAATAATGTACACAACTTTTCATCTAAATTTCTTGGTCATCAGGTTCAGCTATTGATATATTTCATGCTCAAGTATGTCATGGAGATTTTACTCTCGGAGTCTAGTGTTGTTACCACATATTATTTTGGTTGGTCTACTGGTGCGGTAGCAATTTTTCTTGCATCTATAGGATTAACGGTTCTGCCAGTGAACCTTGTTGTTGGTAGCTACATCAGTAACATGTTTGAAGACAGGTACGTATTCTTTGTAGATGCCTACCTTGAGACTCTATCCATAGCATTTTGTATAATATATCAAGCCGATTTGATGCACTAGAAGTTCTTATGATGGGGTACTGATTTCATTGTTATCATCTGTTGAAGGCAAATTTTGTTGGCATCAGAAATAATGGTTTGCATAGGCATTCTCTTGAGCTTCCACATAATATGGAAATACACTGTACCTCAATATGTCATCTCAGGCCTTGTAATGTTTGTTGCTGCAGAGGTACTTGAAGGTGAGAAACACTTAACCTGATAATTTTTTGCGATGAAAACTATGACCAGGGTTACATATAAAAAAAGAGGGGATAGGGACAGGGGTGGTTGGAGGAGCTTCATTTAGGAGGACAGTAGTAACCAAAAATAGAGGGTCAGCTTCCAATGGTACATGAAACAATAAACGATACGTCTTGTACAAGAAATCCCAAAAGGATGTTAAGATCTGAAAGTTTGTTAATAAACACTTGGTAATCTGACTCTTTTCTTTAGATATTTCATTTCTCTGTAAGCTGTCATATGTGATCAAAAGCGCCTGAAGAAATTAATGAGCTTGTAGAAACACAAATCAGCAAAACTAGATAACCCTTGGAAAATAATAACAATTATTCTACTCATCATAGTGATTGCTGCATCATATCTTGGCATAACTTATTGTCACGCCACTAAATAATCTGGTTGCTATAATTTTTTGGTGATACAGTACATAGTATATTGAAATAAACGGTGTAAAAGAGATAAGGTAGCCTTCAGGGGGCCATTAGGTTTCTTTCCTCTCGGGGGTTCAAATATAGGCTATAGATCGGTTGCATATTGATGTTTTGTGAAACTTGATGGATCTCATGAGCTTCTAACTAACTTATGTACAGGAGTCAATTTGTCACTGCTCTCTCGAGTTATGTCATCAAGGTTATCGCGTGGAACATACAATGGTGGACTTCTCTCAACAGAAGCTGGGACCATAGCCCGTGTAATTGCAGATGGGACAATTACTTTAGCTGGTTACTTGGGCGAGAGTAAGCTCTTGAATGCTACACTTCTCCCTACACTCTTTATTTGCATAGCCTCCATTGTTGCTACCTGCTTTACCTACAACTCCCTCTATTGATTCACATTTTGTTCTACAAAGTCAGTCATTTGGTTAGGAGTCCAATCCTTTTAATTTTTCTTGAGTTAATTACTTGAAGACCCCAGTGATGTGACTGTTTCTCAAAAATCTCCCTGTAGTTTGAATTGAACTTTAGAGATTCTTGCGATTAGATTATTAGTCAAATAGGTCTTTTTTCAAGATTCTTGGAGTAATTGAACTACAATTTCTGGTGTAAAATATTAAGGATTTATTTTCGTAACTGCCCGACTAGGGGGGACCTTTTTGGCTAAATTCGAATCTTAAGGGATTTTTTGGAAAATAGTAGAATCATGTGGGGCCTTCAAGTAATTAACACTTCCCTCCTCCCCCTCAAATGCTTTTTTTTTTTTTTTTTGTATTATTAGTTTCCATCAATATCAATAAAGTTTACAGCCTCATCTAAGTGGGGCTTCATAGTTGTGAATTGATGTAACCTTCACCTTTCTGTTTCGTGGCCCATAAAATTGCATTTCAAGAAGAATGCCACTTGGTGGGCATAGGTCAGGTGTATGTGGATAAACACATTCAGCATCCCTAAGAAAGTGTGGTTAACAAATCTCTTCCCCTAAATACGAATAGTGTAAACAGAGATTAAATACACTGATGTTTCTAATGGATTGGCTTGTGGTCTCTACTGATGCATGTGAAATTTGTATGAAGATACCAAAATTAATCTTTTTGTTCAATTTCTCTTTCCTATGGCAAATTAGAGGTTTTAGAAACCTTGGATGGCCGAAAATATTGTAGTAGCACATAATTGGCTTAGCTTGAAATTAACTTTATAAGTTAACAGTTAAAATTTTGAACATGTTAATTTTTTAATTCGGTTTTTAACTTTCCTATTAATTTAGTTTAATAATTTTTGTTGTTAAAAACCTATCGGTTTATTAATTAATCGACTAATTTTTGTAACTAATTATTTTATATAAATTAAAATAAACTAATTACTTTTTATTTAATATTTTTTAATTAAACTTTAAATTTTTTGATGAATAAGATAGTTTTTTAAAATTTTAAATTTTATTCAATTTTTAATTGATTTTATGATAGTTTAATACTGATTATCTTTTTAAACCTCAAATTTTTTGTCTTATCAGTTTAACTTTTGGTCCAGTTTTTAATACATTTTGTAAACTTTTTGTCTTATAGGTTTAACTTTCGTCTTCGTTTTTAAAATAATATTGACATGTGTGATATAATTAAAAATAGATGAGAAGTAATCTATTCATTTTAAGATTTATATGAAAGTACAAATGTTAATATTTTAGAAGGCTTAAAATAAATCATAATACTTGTAAAACATTCAAAACAAATTTTAAATGAACAAAAAGTTAGAGTTAAGTCTTCATTTGTGTGAAGATCTCATATTATAATACTTGTTTATTAGGCATGTAAGTCCAATTATATTAAATATATGTAATATAATATAATGAGAAATTTAAATTCTTTTTAAAAATTTTGATTATATTTCTTAATCCATAGTTAAACTAATAAATATAAACTAACTAAAATAGTCTTAATTTATAATAATTTCAAATTTATTTAAAAAAACAATCCCAAATTTGGAAACAAACAACTAGAAAAGTAATTAGTTCGAAAGATCACCTAGAAAGACTTATATGTATATGAAAGATCAATTGAAAATAAATCAACATTGAACTTGATTACCATTCCAAAGCTATAAAAATGGAGGCTTTTTGTTGATAAAAATACAAGTTTATGGAGATCTAAATCTAGTTGTGTTCAAACTTCAAAAGGCCTTAGACCTTGTGAAGCTAGAAGATTGAGTGCTAATTTGTAGAATAGTAAACACATTTTTTTATCGAACTTCTGCTAGGTAATTTAATGTTTGATATCTCCTTGAACCAAATTTGTGGATAAAACTGAGACGGGCATATCGTAGTTATCTCCCAATGTCCTCGTTTTTGACATTCTCGAGTTAAGGTTACCTGTTTTGATTGTTCTTCTTGGAATGAGATTTAGGCCATAAAAATGGAAACTCAACTGTAAGTTTGATGTTCTCGTTGTACATGAAGACATCGAAGAAATATAGAGAACACCATTATAAAAACTCAGACATAGATGTTTTTCTTTACTTCGTGGCTACTATAATTGAGGGTAGAAGGGGTGATTTCTTTTTTAATGGATGCATGTGAATAGGTGTGATGATGAGAGAAGAGGAAGGCGAGAAGTTGAAATATAGAAAAATAACGAACAAGATAAAGAGATAAAAGAGAAGTTATCAAAGACATACATAGTAAAAAAGGATACATAGTCAGAAGGAGAAGATGCCAAGGCATGGATTTTGATTTTGGGAATTAGTATTTTTTATTAAATTTCAATTTGTTAGCAGTAACACTGGACAATTAAGTGTATGGTGGGGATAGAAGATTTAGGCTGAGATGAGCAGATGATTAAGGAGATAGGGACAGAGTTAGAGATGAGAGAGAGAAAAGATGCTAAGAAAATATCTTCTTGTCCAATTCTTTCATCATACAATATAAGGAGTATCTTGTAACAAAATAACAACAAAATTTTGTTTTTATCTAATACAGTCTTGATATTTTGAAGGAAAACGTTTGATTCTAGAACCTTTCTAAATGTCAATAGTAGACTGAGGCCTAAAAGGTGGAATTGTCTCAGATGAGTTTGCAAAATTACTTCCCTCTATGGAAACAACCTTGTCCTCAGGGGAAAAATAAGGAAAATCACGCTAGATCTCAAAAACTGGTTCCTATGTAGCATCAAAATCAGGCTGAGATTCCCATTGGATTAAAACCTATCAAACTGGCTAGCCTTGTTGGAGAATTTGACGATAACTTAAAACCTTGGCAGGAACCACTACTGGTTTATCATTCACAAAAACAAAGGGAAGTGGAGATTATTGAATAGAATGATCTCCTTTATAGAGCTTGCGTTTGGAGATATAGAACACATTGTGGATTTTGGTGGTGTCAGGTAGAGCAAGACTATAATCCACTGGTTTGATGTGAGCTAGAATTTTGAATGGGCCATAAAAACGTCTAGCCAATTTGTAAGATTGGTGATGAGCCAAAGTAGAATGACGATATAGTTGCAACTTAATAAAAACCCAATCTCCAACTTGGAAAATAGCATCTCAACGACTAGAGTTAGTCTGATTTCACATTCTGGTTTGAGCTTGCGATAAGTTTTCTTGAAAAGTAGTCAAGATAGATGTGCGGGACCGCAGGAGTTCATCAACTGAAGCCACGAAAGATATCCCTGCCACATAACCTAAAAGAGTTAGAGGTGCTCTGCCGAAAACTGCCTCATATGGGGTCATTTTAATAGCTGAATGCCAGGAGGAATTATAGTGTCATTCAGCCTATGGAAGGAAAGATAGCCACTGCCAAGGATGGTCAGCTATGAAACACTGTAAGTAATCTTCAAGACAATGATTGACGACCTATGTTTGGCCATCCATTTGCAGATTGTATGCATTACTGGTGGCAAGGATAATGCCTTGTAGACGGAATAACTCCTGCCAAAAAGAGCTCATAAAGATAGGATCACGGTCTAAAATAATATTGGAAGGCAGTCCATGGAACCGGACTATATCCTTCACAAACGCATCGGCAACAATTAGAGTTGTAAAATTAGGACCTAAGGTTGAAAAATGTGATTGCTTAGTGAGTCGGTCAATTACCACCAGGATGACAAACTTCTTAATTCCTATGTGTTAATGGAAAATGATTGATAAAATCCATTGAAACTGAATCCCAAATTTTACCAAGGATAGGAAGAGGTTGCAGCAAACCTTGAGGGGCCTAATTGAAAGGCTTGACTTCTTGGCAAATAGCACATTTGGATACAAAATCCTTGAATGAATGACGTAACTTGGGCCAATAAAAAATAGAACATGGGATAGTGAGTCGATTCAAGAGGAATGAGGACTAATTCTTGTAGAAAATCAACCCCTCTTTCATAAAATGGTCGAGATAGTTGGCAAGTGAAGTCTGAATAGATCGATATAGTGTAGTAGAAGGGGAATGTGTCTAAATGAACTGCCGTAAAGTTTCCCATAAGGAAAGTGCCAACTTAGAGGCAATTTATAAGGCCTAAAAAGTGACGGAAGGTAACTTGAAAGCGCATCATCAGGCCTATTGTTTGAACCCGGTCAAAAGATTATCTCAAAGTCATAACCAAGGAGTTTAGTAAGCCACTTGTGTTGATTAGGGGTTTGCACCGTTTGATTGATCAGGGATCTAAAACTCTGGTGATCTGTTTGAATGGTGAAACGGTGGCTGATAGGCTCTGCAAGTGCACAAGTTTAGTTGTAGCAATCAAGTGTCGATCCACAAGGACTAGGTCAAATTACTAAA
>JANZLD010000236.1:60347417-60368056 GCA_026413575.1 Erythroxylum carthagenense
GACGTTTGTATCAGTTTCCTTTTTGGTTTTGTTTAGGGGACTGATAGACTTGTCTATTCTGACATTGGATGACTGTAACAGATTATTATTTGGATTTTTAAATTTACTGATTTCTGATATATATTGTGATTTAATTACTGCAATGCCATATGGATTATTAGCGAAATTTTCTGGTAGTGAACCTTTATCGTGGGATACGTGTCGGAGCAACCTTCAGGCGTCCCGATATGTACCCTACGATGAGGGGGCGCTACAGATGAGAGAGGAGATAGGGCAGGTGGCAAAGATGAAAGAGTAGATGGAGTAGATGGCTAAAATGAGAGAGCAGATGGAGCAGACAGCTAAGATGAGAGAGGAGATGGAGCGGATGGCTAAGATGACAGTAGAAATGGAGCAAATGACTAAGATGAGAGAGCAGGTGGCTCAGCTTAGACAGGAGATGGAACAGTTAAAGGGGAGGCTTAACAGTTCAGAGCACTCACGATCACCACGACATTAGCTTGTCCTTGTAATTTGCTTTTAATTACAAACATAAGTTATGCACAATGTATTGTTTTTATTATCCATTAAAATAATTTTAACGTTATTTTATCAATTAATTTTCTGATTAATCAATATATATATATATGCACAAATTAATTTATTATGAACAAAAAATTGGTAACTATTAACATTATATATTTATCACAACATCATGAAATTGGAATATTAAAAAAAATTCTAACCTGCTTTTACCGACAGAATAAAAATATCGTCGGTAAGTTTGATTTTTAATTACCAAAGGTAAAGCTATCACCGTCAGTAAGTAAGATGACGTTTCTTGTTCATTAGCTTCGGTTTACCGACGAAATCTTGTCTGTTGCTAAATTTTACCGACGTAAAATAGACCGTTGATAATATATTTTTGTGCGTTGGTAAATTTCCGACGGTAATACGGTCCTTTTAACGATGATTTTGTCCGTCCTCGATTTCCGTCGGTAATTAATTTCACCAACAGAAAATTCTCCTTTACCAACCGAATTGTCCGTCGGTAAATAACTTATTTTTTGTAGTGTTAAAATCTTAATCAAGATGGAATTTAATGGATAACCTATTTTGGGATAATGGCTATCTAAAATAGCATTATATTTGGAGATTTGTTGGCTATGTTTCATGTGATATGTAGGCTAAATGGTTGTCGTTTTTAGTGTGAAAAAACAACAGTTAATGGGTGACTTGGAATATGAAATTTTGGGCCTATCTTGGGTAATATTATGTAGTTGATTTTATGGGGTTGAACTCTATCTGGTGAAATCTTCTTGATGAATCACATGACCTATGATGTTGAGTGTTTCTACCACGTGTTCCTTGGGTCTTTGGACAATTGATGGGGATTTTTGCAACTGTGGTTTTGCTGTTGACTTTTGCATGATTCAACTAGATATTTTTATCATTCTTCAACAACGATTGAGGGAGGTTTTTTTGTGAATTTGGCCAACTGCATTGTTCTCTTTGGTTTGTGTGGTTTAGTAAGTGTTTTTTAGCATCTACGTTTTACTTGAGTTATCATTGTTTATTGGAAGTCGAAGCAACTATTTTTTTATTGGTGTTTGTGTGATTTTTTGGACTGAAGTGGTGGGATTTTCGGTAGTGAAAAACATGTGAAATTTTGCTATGTTTTATCTGCCTATTGCGTGATTTATTGGGAAAGTTTTGTTATTGTCGTGTGTGGAAAAAATCGATAAGGATATATTTGGTGACTAGATAGCTGAATTTTTTTAAGTTTTTGAGTGATTTTTGAAGCTAATTTTCGAAGATTTTTTCTAGATTTGGAGTTGCGTTTTTCTATCCATCGTGGGTAATTTTTTATAATGTCTTTGCATCATGTTTCTGTGGAAAAACTCCATAAGTTTTTTGTGTGATTGAAGCTCTATTGTCTGCAACATTTCGTTCACTGAAACGTTTTATTGGTGATTTTATTGTTGCTGTACGTGGGATTTTCCAATGATGATATTAAAATTTCACAACAGATTTTTCAGTAGCCAACTTCCTATTCTTTCGTTGTTGAAGCTACATTGTTAAGGAAGATGTTCTCTTTGTCAAGTGTCTTTGTATGTTCGTTGCTTATTTTAATTACTTAAGTTGTTTGTTTATTTTCTTTCGTTAAAAAGTTATTGAGAAAATACTCTGTTGAAGTTAACATGAATCAATCGTGTTATCGGATGTGAAATACTTTCACGACAATGAGGACGAGGGATTTTATCGAAAGTTGAGTAAGTCGGCTTAGTAAGACCTTGTATAAAACTATTATCATCAATAAAAATATTAAGTTGAGTAAGGGTCTTGTAGACGTAAGCAAGGTTTACCGAATTGCGTTTCCAAATTTTAGTGTTAAATTATTATTTTATATTTAATTTTTCTGTTCTTGCTTGTGTTAAAAACAACTACGATCAGGTCAGAATTTTTGCAAAACTGCACCCTTTCGGAAATTGTCACATTCATACGACAGAGTAAAATTGTTATAATAATGTAAAAGTAAACCGAAAATCTCCAAAGCACTACAAAAAGAGTATAAATTATATAAATGTTCGTAACATTTAATCAACTTAGAGTAATTCTATGACTCTATCTTATACATTCAATATTTTTATATTAATTTATTTAATTCTTAGAAAATGATTAAATTGTATATAGCGGTTCACGCACAAGTTTAATCAATGTACAGGAGGGTGGCTCGTCTAATTACCAACATTGAATTATATCTCCCACGACACCAAATGGAGTAACAATAGTTGAACATTTAAATCATAGTCACCCAATAACATCCTTTTTGATGTGTTTTATTCGATCGGGTAAAGCACTAACAATGACTTTCCTTTCAATATTCTTCATCTCCATTTTTTAATATAGAGAAAGGGACAAAGAGAGTCATATTCGCCTGCATATATTAAAGAGAACAGTTCTTTACACCCTATGGTCCACATGCATACAGCATACAACGATACATTTTACACACTACCTTCAAATTAAACAAATAATAAAAACCAAATCTAAGGTACAGTTAATTTCTTTTTTAATTACATGCGAGTGTGTACTTTATTGATTAAGGATGGGAGGTTTACAGATTACTCTCTTATCAAATCATAACGTGCTTCTGACGTCTACTGAACGAAACAGCTAAGACGTCTCAAAGTGAGGATAACCAATGGTACCTGGAGGATGCTTATAAATCTGTTGTAATTTTATTCTATTAATTTTTATATACGTGTTTATTTAGAATTTATATTTATATAGAGTTTACATAAATTTAGAAACAACTATTTTATTATATAAAAATAAAATTGTATATTATCATACCTTCTCAAATCTCACTTTAATGTAAAATTTCAAATTGAGTGTAAAGATTATAAAATTTACATAAGCTTAAAATAAGTAAAACGGCACGTAAAATCTCGTAATCATCTGTTATCGTAAGCCTGTTCCAACCCCATAGTTATCACGGCATCCAACGGTTTGATGGTCGTGAGAATAAAGTTGCAAGATGGGACATGTTTGGACAATCACGTGTGGAGGGGTAATGATCGTTCAGTAGTGGTGGTGGGAGTTTCATCGTGGGAGTTGCATGGACATGTCCGTGTCAGGGCCAGGGGTCGGTTCCTGCAACGTTCATGGGAAGTGGTTTGACTGACAACTTGAGTGCTTATAGTTATAGGATAATGCCAACCATGTTGCCCAATGAAAGCTGTGAATAGGAAATGTCAACCGTTTGCGTCAGGTTTCATAATTATAACTTGGGAATGGCATAAAAGAATAGGAAAATAACAAAATACAAAAATAAAAAATATGAATGGAATTATTACTTATGCGTGGTTAGTATATAATTAAACATGATAAGATTAGATAGGTTATTAATATGCTAATATTTTATATTATTATATGATTATTTTATAAATAATTAATTAAAATATTTATATAATTATGCTAATATTTCGTATTAAATATTAAATATTAAGAATTAATAATTGTATTTAGTTATGCTTCAAAAAAATAATTATATTTAGTTATTATATATTTTAGTTCATAGACAATTAATTAAAATATTTATATTTATAAATAATTAATCAAATTTTTATATGATTCAATAAAATTTTAATTTTTGAATAATTTTTATGATAAAGAACCAAAAATATTTTGTGTTTATATAGTATTAAAGAAACAAAATAAAATAATTTTTCAGAAATTAAATATAAATTGTAGTGTATAATTTTAAAAATAATATTATGATAACAATCAAGCAAGCATTGATAATATACATCTTAATAATAATAATAATAACAACAATAACAATAATAATAATATCCACAACTATTGTTTATATTTCTAATATTTAGTTTCATGTTATACTTATACCCGCACCTTTTTGAGTTTATAAATATGTAATTGTCCATTTAGAAAATATTTTAAATTATTTTTCTTATTTCATACTAAACATGTTAATGTGAAAATAATATTCTTTTAATTAATTTTGCTACAAGTTCTTTTATGACTTATATGAAAAATAATTTTGAAAATTTTCAATCACTAACTATATAAAAATTGTCCTTTTTGCCAAATAAAATGTATTAACTTAAATAACTTTCAACTTTGAGTTTGAATAGTAAACTATACAATATCTACGAATACAATTCCCTCCGCACACTATCAAGGTATTAAATAGTTTGGCGCTTATTTGTTCCGATTTAAATGACTTTTCTTTGTTTTTTATGTTATGCAATTAATTAAACCAAAATAAAACAATTGAACACATCTTTAATTAGATTGAACAAAAAAATCAATATTAATCGTCTACAACATAGTGAACTACGCCTCTATTTGGTTGGGCTTCTATTTGGCAACATAAAAATAAAAATACTTTTAATTTTAAATATATTTTATTTTGTAATAAAAATTATTTATACATATAAAAATTATTTAAAGCATATTAACCAATATACAAAGCACAATATATTAATTATTATATAAATTTAAACCATATGAAACATAAATAAAAATATATATAATCAAATCTTTTATATGGATTATAACATAAATAAAACTAATAGAAAAATAAATATTAAAACATATAAATATATATAGAAGATGAGTTTGCAAGATAAACGTGAAGATGAGTTTGTGCGTATTGTGAGAATTATGTGTAAAATATAAGGGCAAAAGGGACTAAAAATAGACTCATTAATTGATCTGAAAAATCTACTTGAAAAAGTCATTTAAGAGGCTTCTTTTAGAAGCTTCAAATTTGAGCTTTTTAAAAAGCTGTATTTTGGCTTACAAAAAAACCATATCTATTAAAGAAGTGCTTTTTTATTTTATAGCTAAACACCCATTTTTCTTTTAAAAAGCTTTTGTGGTAGAGAAAAGAGCTTATTGGCTTCTCAAAGCCCATCCAAACAAACACTATGTATCAAACGTAAAAGTAAGTTATGTATATAAATATCTTTTTCACCAATATTGCTATGGCCTGGATAAAATTGTTTCTGTAATTTCCTAGAAACATAAAAATTAGTTATATATTTATGTAATGAGTATTATCAAGGACTACGAATGATTTCACACCGCAATTGATTTTATGAAAATTTATTTGGCAAGATAATCTTGATGAAATCAATAGAAATGAATATTATTTATGGTTTGGTATTACAAGTAAGAAAATAAATGCAAGTTTTGAGTTATTAAAATATAACTTCTCCTACCTATGTCATTAAGTTCCAAGTTAACACATAATATTGACATGATCTCAAGTTACTAAGTTCCAAGTTAACACATAATATTGACATGATCTCAAGTTACTTTTTGATAACAGAAAATCATCCTAATCTTAATTCAATCTTCCTATTGTAATTACATTAGATAAAATTCTTATTGTCACTTATCATTAAGTTTGGATAGATCCATTACAAAAAGATACATCTTATCTCTAAATGTGTGTAAATCTAGTGTACATTGTAATGCAATACACACAACAAAAACACATCTCTACTACATAGTTTCAGTTTCTTTTTAACCTTTTTTTTGTGCATGGTATTGGAGCTCACCTAAGCTCAGTCTCAATTTTTTCTCTCTCTTGTCTTCAGTACCACCTATACTACATCTACTAGACATAAACACATTTGTACTACATTGATTATATAGAAACACATAAAAATTACAATGCAATTTGCAAACACCTCACTATCAATTACCAACATTACAAACTTTATTACAACCGCTGTAAACAACAATAACTATGGAAAAATCAAGTTAAAGCAATACTACTTACCTGTGAGTTAACCAAGTATATCGAACGATTTACCTAGGTGTATTCAGAGATCTATCACTCTACCATCCAACCATTATATATCAACTGATGACATTTCATCGCCTTCAGTCAAATTTTTGGAATGGCAAAACAGGACAAATTAGTATACTGTTGTCTCACCATGATGCTTACCTCTATACTTGTGTCTCTTGCTCTGGCTTGTGATACTGCTTGGAGTTTCTAGATAGCATTAGAAACTCACTTTCTTCAACAAACTACAACTTAATGATCCCTTCTTCGTCACTACCTTCACACCACCAGAAAGGATGATTCCACCATCACTAATTATTTTATAAACATTGCCTCTACAACTGAAGAATTGTCGGCAATAAGTGACCCAATTTCTTTAGAAGACCTGATCCTCTTTACCATCAATAAGCTTTCCCCTAAATATAAGTCTTTTGTCACTACAAGGGAGAATCATGAGACACTTCCTTCCCTCTGTAAGCTTTGAGCAAAATTGTTGCTTCACAAACAACGACTGTTGTCCTTCAGTCAATCTCCATAAAAAATGGCATTCGGTACTCTAAATGGAATTCACCACCTCTTTACTTATGACGGTGGAGGAAGAGTTGGATCATACAACCATAATTAAATTAGCCAAAGCAAGAAATATTTCTCTTATAGAAGAATGCCTTTTTTGCTAGCAAAATAAGTTGCTAGGTTTGTTATGGTTTAGTTGTTGGACCTTGGAAAATTTTTCTTTAAAGTAAGTATGATTTTAAATAATTTTGGAGTTTTGATAGATTTAAATTTTGGAGCTATACTTAGGTTAAGGTTAGTAGGATTTGTTGAATTGGTAAGTGGAAATTCAAGTGTTAATATAATAAAGATGTTCAAGGACGTTTTTGGGAGATCACTTCAGCATAGAAGAACATAAGCTCATAATTAAGGATAAGATGGACTTTTGGGCTCATTAAGGGTATGAATGGGAAAGGAATGTGTTGATTTTCTTATAAAGAGGAGAGAATCGTGAATTAAAGAGGAAGAAGAGAGGGAAAATGAAGTTGAAAGAGAGAGGAGGAAGGTTTCGGAGAAAGAAGGGAATGAGAGAAATCAAACTCGTTAAGATAGGTTAACCATCTTTCCTTCTTGCTTTATTGAAGGAAAATGGGTTAGTGTAGAGAAAGAAAAAGTTGGCTTGGGAAGAAGATGGAGTAGGAAAACCCAATTAATTTTAGGGTTTCTAAATTAGGTCTTGGGTTTTCTAACCTAGATGGGTTATGGGTAGGTTAGAGTTGAGTTTAGTTTGTGTTTGGTTGGAATTTTTGTTATTTTTTGAAGTTTTGAATTTTATTGAAATGTTGTTTTGAATGAAACCTTGGTTATTGTAGGGAACCAAGGAAATCCTAACTAAGAGCAAAGGGAAAGACAAGCTTGACTTGCTATTCGCGAGCTAATTAGGTGGGTAATGTATTTATAGTTAACGTGTAATTGAGAAAATTCTTGCCTGTGTATGTGTACGTTATTCTTTGCTTGAAATTATTTTGTAAGAAATTGAGATCATTTGTGAATGTTTGTAAGGAAGAAAAGCATGAAAGTTTGAGCAGTTGATAAAATGATTGTGAGTATGATAATGTGCTTTTGTTGTTAGTCACGTGCACGTTGACCTATAGCCTTCTCCTGGCTGCCTGCTTGAGGTCACGAGATCCTGAGAATTCGGACTCGTTTTGTTCACGGAGCAAACTTAGGTTTCTCTGTTTCGTTTCACGTAACTCTCGAGCCATTTGTGTGTGCATTTCATAATTAAATTGTTAAGCATGAATCATTTTGAGTGTGATATGTTACAAATTTTCGAGTCAAATTATTGAATGCTTAAGTTGCTGTATATATATATATATAACATGTGCTTGACTTTGCTCAATTACTAATGGCTATAAATATATTAGCCACTGAGCTATGTAGCTCACCCCACTACTACCTCCTCAGGTGCAGAATAAGAAGGTTAGCAAATCCTTGCAAGGCATCGGAAGCTCCAAGATATTAGAAACTTTTGTAATTAAGTTAGTTCCACCACTTTTGGACAGCTTCATAACATGTTAAAAACATTGAGCGTGTATTTTGTGTCAAGCTTTTGTTTATAACGTTACTAATGTAATTAAAGTTATGTATGAGCTTTTGGTTGTTTTGGTAAACGAGATAGAACTGAAAAGTTCCACAGGTGCATATGCATGTTTCTTTATAGTTATTCGTTTCAAATCCAAGTATTTCCTAGGTGTAGGAATCTTGTGCCATCTTCGAGGCAAATCAGGGCTTAATTGAGGTCAAATTTGTTAAAGTTCTTTATTGCAAAGTTGTAGCTTATCCTTATAGCTTTCCAACGATATATAGTACAAAATTTTTATATTTCTAAGCTGAAAGTTAGGGTCCTTGTAAAGGAAGAAGTATCTTTTGTCTTGCGCTTCTTTTGTGATGGCGTCATCTTGTTCTGTGTTTTTTCTATGATGAAGTCATCTTCTTCTGTGTTTTGCTTCATCTGCGTTTCGCTTCTTCTTAGTTTTGCTTCTTCTGTGATGACGTCATTTTCTTCTGTGTTTCTTCTATAATGACATCATTTTCTTCTGTGTTTTGCTTCGTCTATGTTTTGTTTCTTCTGTGTTTGCTGATGCGTCTTCTTCTGTGTTTTGCTGACATGTCTTCTTCTGTCTTTTGCTTCTTCTCAGTTTCGCTTCTTCTGTCTTTTGCTTCTTCTTAGTTTTTCTTCGTCTATATTTTGCTTCTTCTGTATTTTGCTTATGCGTCTTCTTCTGTGTTTTGCTGACATGTCTTCTTCTGTCTTTTGCTTCTTCTCAGTTTCGCTTCTTTTGTCTTTTGCTTCTTCTTAGTTTTGCTTATTCTATCTTTTGCTTCTTTTGTGTTTTGCTAACGCATCTTCTTTTATGTTTTGCTGACGTGTCTTCTTCTGTCTTTTGCTTCTTCTCAGTTTCGCTTATTTTGTCTTTTGCTTCTTCTATCTTTTGCTTCTTCTGTGTTTTGTTGACATATCTTCTTCTATCTTTTACTTCTTCTCAGTTTCGCTTCTTCTGTCTTTTGCTTCTTCTTAGTTTTGCTGCTTCTGTCTTTTGCTTCTTCTCAGTTTCGCTGCTTCTGTCTTTTGCTTCTTTTCAATTTCGTTGCTTTTGTCTTTTGCTTCTTCTCAGTTTCGCTCCTTCTGTCTTTTGCTTCTTCTCAGTTTCGCTCCTTCTGTCTTTTGCTTATTCTCAGTTTTGCTCCTTCTGTCTTTTGCTCCTTCTCAATTTCGCTTATTCTATCTTTTTGCTCCTTCTGCCTTTTGCTTCTTCTGTGTTACTATTCATAAACTTCTTCTGTGTTACTGTTCATCTTATATCTTCTGTTCCATTTTTGATCCTTCAGAAGATGGAATTTGTCTTCGAGGTCTTCATGAAAGTTATAGTTCTTGAAGGCCTCTTTCAAACCGTTTAAAGAACATCTTAATCCGAGTTTTCTCTAAGGGAAGTTTTGCTAAACGTCCTGAAATAAGCATAGTATAGTTGAGGGCAAGTATCTTCTTCTATGTTTGATTTCGAATGCTGGGCTTCGGGAGCGGGGTCTAGCATTAGTAGTCAAAAGAGTTCTTTTGTTTTTCCTTTCATGTATCCATTTGAGGCATACTTAATATCCCGGTGTAGAGGAAAAGAAGGTAAATGCAACCCTCCTTTGATTCCTTTATTATACTGGCAACTCCCTATCTTTTATTATTTCTACTCAAATGTGCGCACATTACATAAACAAATTGGAAGAACACACTACATATATAACATTTTATATGGAAGACAAAAAGATCATTTCAAATAAATAAATTGATTTTCCTTTGTAAAAGTGCAAAAGAGTAAAGAGAATCGAGTTATTTTGAGAGTTCGTTTAATATAAAATTACTTAATCATTTTAAAATTCTCTCTTCCCACTTTTCTTCAGATCAAAACATGGAGTTTTATCTATTCTTTGTCACTTCATTTCAATCTTGTTTGTCCACTAACTTTTGATGCTGGTATCCAAAACATAGGCGAAGATGTATACATGATGCCAAGATATTTTGCTGATTAAAAAAATTTATTAGAAGAAAACAAGTTAAAAGCTTAAAAAAGATTGCACATTTGCATCAACAAGTCTTCTTATTTATATAGATGATATCTTAGTGACTAGTTCTTCACAAAAAT
The DNA here is from genome assembly GCA_026413575.1 of Erythroxylum carthagenense. NCBI lineage: Eukaryota > Viridiplantae > Streptophyta > Magnoliopsida > Malpighiales > Erythroxylaceae > Erythroxylum > Erythroxylum carthagenense. The sequence goes on from JANZLD010000236.1 coordinate 60,357,909, forward strand.
TCATTCAAACCATTATTGATATTGTTCACTGTAATTTTACCTTTAAAGATCTAGGTTCTCTTCACTACTTTCTTGGCATCAAAGGCACATTTCCACCCATATGCATTCTTCTCACATAATCACAATACATTTGTGATCTTCTTCACCACACACAACTCGACTCTTCAAAACCTATCCTCACACCATTATCCCCTCTCAACCACTTTTCAAAAATCATGGCCTACCTCTTTCTGAACTAACTGAATACCATAGTATTATTAGGGCATTTCAATAACTATATATAACCAGACTAGATATACAATTTTTTGTTAACAAAGTTTTCTAATTCTTACATTATCTCACTGATGTTCATTGGACATCAGTTAAACACATTCTTCAATTTCCATAGTATTCACTTAACCAAACTAACCACCTTATGCATAACTGCTTACTCTGATGTTGATTGAGTTAAGTGTCCTAGTAATCGTTAATTTGCACCTAGTTATTTCATTTTTTGGCTCCTCTATAATTTTTTGGAGTTCCACAAAGCAACCTATTATAGGTAGATCTAGCATTGAAGCAGAGTACAGGATCATTGCTCTAACTGCTGTTGAAATATGTTGGCTTAGTTCTCTACTTGGTGAAATTGGACTTTTCAACATTAAACTACTCTTGTACTATGACAAATTAGGAGACACTTTTCTTACTATAGATCCCGTCTCTCATGTTTGTACCAAGCATGATGAAATTGATATCTATTTTGTTTGTGATTTGGTTAGGAAGAAATTTTTGTTCATACGTCATAATATTTTTATTTCACTAAATTGCTGCCATTCTCACAAAACCATTAGGTTCTAGTCCTTTTTTGCATTTATGTCACAAGTTTACTGTTCTTACAAACATTAGCATCAACCTAATCCCAATGCAATCTTTTTGTTGTAATTACATTAGATAAAAAGTATAATTATCACTTATCATTTAGTTTAGATATAATCAATTATAAACTGATACATCTTATCTCTAGATATGTATAGATACAATGTACATTATAATGCAATATACCCATCAAAAATCAATACAATATAGTAGAGTTTCAATATCTTTTCAACCTCATTTTCTTACACTTTCATTCTATTTATATAACATAAATGGGGAAAAAAATCTTTATGTAAAGATGTAGATGAATTTCATCTATATGTTCATTGTCATTAAATTAAATGATTTTCACCAGTTTAAATCACATATCGTTAGCTATTCTTGATAAATCATTTTGTTTGTAAATAACAATATTCAAACTTTCTTGTTTATAAGGTTCTTTTGTCTCTATCTTTTTTTGTTGTTGCTATAATTAAGAATATCACCCATCCTTTCAATGTTCATTTTTTTTACTAATTATCTATAGGAAAGCTGTATCAAATATGATTTTACAGTCGTTTTAAGTGTGAATACCCAAATAGTCTAGTTATTTTTAGTTATTAAGGGTATTTTTACTATTTTTATTCATGACGTTTGTTTATATAGACCAACAATACCTCCAAACACAGCCCAACTTTTTGCCGATCTCATACTTGAATATGGTCTACATCTAATATGAAGTATAACCAAGACACAGTAGAGAGGCATAATCTTGGGAACAAAGTATTATGAACCAAAAGGCATATATTCTTGCACCCTTTGGGTTTCCTTAAATTGCATTCAATCTATTAAATCTACGAATGGTTGGTAAAAGTATATATTTAAGTAAAAATATATTAACACGTGGGGGGTAACTAAGGAAGGTAAGGTAAAGCAGAAACAGCCTGTCATCTCCGCATGATACTTGTATTACTTACAGAACTCTTAAGGCATAGGGTGTATGAAAATAACATGGCCATGGGTGGGCACTGGGCAGTGGAACATAGGCCAAAGTCCTGTGCAAACTATACAAAAATGCGGTGACGATTCCAAATAAATTCGATACTGTCTTGTCGCCCACCCACCGCCTAATTTCCAATTACAAGGCAAGACAGTCCTTTCCAACGTTGCCATCTACGTTATTCTTTATAAATATACCTTTTCTAAGTTAAATCTCCAAACATAAGTGCAATAAGGTGAAAAAATTCCATTAAAAAAATTACAAATGGCAGATTTTAAGAATAAATAAAATTTTTATATCATAACTTAAATTTCCAGTCCTAAATTACTGAAAATTTTAATTAGAAGATGACGTATCAACAGCAATAATATTTAGTATAAAATTTGCCAGCATGCAAAATTTTAAAATATAATAATATAATTCATTAAACGCAAAATTTATATTAAATATTATAATACGATTCACTAAGAAAAAACTATTTCTAAAGATATAATAAGTAAATATGAGTTTGGTATTCAAAACTCATTTTCGTTACAGCTATTCACTAAAAAAAATCTATACCTGAAAGCGAAACAGAAAGAGAGGTATTGCAGTTTGGTCAGTGTTAACGTTTTAAGGTCTTAGGCTATATAAACTCAACTAACCCCTCACGTGAGCCTCCACAACCCTCTGTCTTCGCGACTTTTCAGGTCCCCTCTCTCTCTAAAACGTAGAAGGAGCCAAGAAGATAGTTGTTGTATTGTAGCGTTGCGAAGAGGGTTTTCACATTGTCTTGCGAATTTTGACGAGGCCAAGAAACACATAGGAAATGGCAAAGAATGTAGGAGTTCTAGCGATGGATATTTACTTCCCTCCTACATGTGTCCAGCAGGTGACAGCTTTGATCCTTTTCCTCTTTCTGGGATTCTTTTGGTTGTGGAGAAAATGGTGGAACTGGCAAAATGGAATATGGTAGTTGGGATTTTTTTTCTTCTCAAAAGTTGAGCCTTAGGCTTGGTTGTGGGGTATTTTTAAGCTTCATCAAGCTTTTTATTTCTTTTTTGGTGAGCTGGGAGATTAGTTCTTGAGTTGTTATTGGAGATACAGTGGTTTGTTTGTTGCATTTGTAATCTCGATTCCTTCGATCATGTGAGTTTTCCTTTGACTTCTTGTGCTTTTTTGTTAGATTTTTTTTTAAAAATGGTCAAAATATCTTCTTCCTTGTTCAAAGTGGATAGAGTTTTGAGCTCAGGCAGTTTCTCTTTCTTTATTTCTATGTGTGTTTATCTTTTTTCTTTTGGATGGTTCTTTGACCCGTGAAAAAAATGAATCTGGTTGCCTTTTTTCTTTTTGTTCAGTTTCTGGAATTTGCAAGAGCTTCAAAATTTTGAACTCTTAAAATCAGTCGCTGAAATCTACTTTCTGGTTGCATTTTTTGATATTCTGGAAATAGGAAGCTCTAGAGGCTCATGACGGAGCTAGTAAAGGGAAGTATACCATTGGACTTGGGCAAGACTGCATGGCTTTCTGCACAGAGGTGGAAGATGTTATTTCAATGAGGTTTGTAGTTCTGCTCGGAAGTTCTACACTAACTTTCTTTGATAAGCCTTTAGGGGGCATTACTTACAGCTTATGAGTTGGCTAATGACTTCAATTTTGTCCACTCCGGGAAATTTTAGTTTGACAGCTGTCTCTTCGCTTCTTGAGAAGTACAATATTGACCCTAAGCAAATTGGACGTCTGGAAGTCGGTAGTGAAACTGTGATTGACAAGAGCAAATCAATTAAAACTTTCTTGATGCAAATATTTGAGGTATCTTGTTCTTTTACCTTTTATTTGCTCAGGAAAGATTCAAATCACAGCCAATGGTTGTAGATAGAATCGTGAGGTTGACCTGATATAGTTTTAATGGATTGGGAATCCTTAACAAGCACAACTTTGAATCAAGTAATGAGGCTGGATTTATTCAGTGACTCCTTTATGAGCTTATCTCTCAGCATCAAGTGTGGGAGTTTAGAATAGCCATGGCCTGGCTATAGTTACTGCTTTTTTATAGAACAAAAGGGATGCTAATTGGTTAAGACTTAAGAGGCATTCTGGCTTTGGTAAAACATTGTCTTTGCTTTATTTTTGACAATTGGATTTGGGTTTATGGTTGCCTTCCTTGTTTACTCTGTTTTTTAAATTAAACCATTGAAAGTTTCAATTAGATCACTTTTTGAATTCATTTATAATGACAGTCTAATATTTTGCTTCTTGACTAGTGTTTTGTGGCATGTTTATTACTAACTGCTGTGTCTGATTGAAAAATGAACAGAAATATGGAAACACCGATATTGAAGGCGTTGACTCAACTAATGCATGCTATGGAGGAACAGCAGCTTTGCTGAATTGTGTCAACTGGGTTGAGAGTACTTCATGGGATGGACGCTATGGGCTTGTTGTGTGTACTGACAGTGCCGTAAGATCAATTTTGTTTGCTTCTGACTCTTCCATGAGTGAACATGTGGTTATAAATGGACACAAACCTGGTATTTCAACACATGTTTCTAAAGTTCTTTTTGTTTATCAGGTTTATGCCGAAGGACCTGCCCGTCCTACCGGAGGAGCAGCTGCCATTGCCATGCTAATAGGTCCTGATGCACCTGTTTCTTTTGAAAGCAAATATAGGGGGAGTCATATGTCTCATGTTTATGACTTCTACAAACCTGATCTTGCTAGTGAATATCCAGTAAGCTTCACAGAAGCTCCTTGTTCCTTTTCTTGTTGTCTGACTAATGCATAGCCTGAGAAAAGTAATTTTATGTCGTCGCTTTTAGAATTTCACCACCATCTTTTACTGTTTCTCATCAACTCATGTAATTTGCATCTACGGAGGTTATTTGATTTGTTTGACTGTGAAATATTTACTGATGCTGCTATTCCGTACCGACATCAGGTATCTTTGATCATGATGAAAGCAATTGCCATGAAAGGAAAACAATATTAAGGAATGTTTTTCCCTATATTCTTGCTATCTCCTTGGAGCTTAGTTACTTAAATTGATGTATTATTCTATTGGATTTAATCAATTTGGAAAGTCAAAAGAAGTAATGGAAGTGTATTTTTTGTGCTAGTACCTTGCAATATTGGTCTCTAGGTATCAAGTGTAAGTTCATTAAATTTCGTTGGTTTAAATATTAAAAGGATAAGGAGCTTGATATTAAAACTATAGATTGACTTTAGGTATGACTGGTCAATCCTTTAACAGAAAAATCATTCCTATCAGACAAATGTTTGAAATTCCCTGCATATTTCTTCACATGTGTTGAACATAGCATGAAAGTTTGCTGTACACTACTCCATTTCCTTAAGTTGCAGTTATTTTTACAGGTTGTGGATGGAAAGCTATCTCAAACATGCTACCTCATGGCTCTTGATGCATGTTATAAACATTTCTGCAGCAAGTAAGCCCATAAAATTCTGAAGTTGTTCTCATTGATTACAGTGTTTTGATGATTATGGTGGTGTATTAAGAAAATGCTTTGCTATCTTGTAATCCTTAGGTATGAGAAATTTGAGGGCAGTCAATTCTCTCTTTTTGATGCGGATTATGTTGTATTTCATTCTCCTTACAACAAGGTAGAGAACTTATTATAATCTTACGTGTACTTATACCTTATTTGTTAAGTACAATTCCTTAATAGTGGCATTACTAGGTCCTGAATTATTTAGTAAGTACAATGTTGACTGCAGCTTGTCCAGAAAAGCTTTGCTCGCTTGTTGTTTAATGACTTTTTGAGGAATGCCAGGTACTTTTAGCTACTTATGAGCCTTAAAATTTTGTTTTATGAAGTTTATGCGATATTGTTTGTTACTTATGAGCCTTAAAAATTGCTTTGTGGACTTGGAAGATTATTTAATCCTATTTATGAATATCGAGTCGTTGACTTGCAGCTCTGTTGATGAGGCAGCTAAGGAAAAGCTGTCACCATTTTTAAATCTCACTGGTGATGAGAGCTACACAAACCGGGATCTTGAAAAGGTTATTATGAAATCCAGACTGCTAGAAAGAATAAAGTTTGATTTCTTTCTTTTCCCTTGATGAAGTTGTGAGAGGAGGGTGGGGCCTAGAATGTCCGACAGGGATATATGCCTTCTCCTTTCCTAGTCATGTTAACCAAGAATGTTGTAGTGAAGATTTCTCTGGCATTATTTACATGTGCGATAAAAGGAACTGATAATCACTTGTTGTCTGGAAAAATTGCTGTATTGTATTCCAAGTTGCTCAACCCAAACCTGTTATATAGTTACGATGATTATAATTACTATGTGTATTGCTAATATCAGATGTCACAACAAGTTGCCAAGCCTCTGTATGATGTGAAGGTACAACCTACAACTCTGATACCAAAGCAAGTTGGCAACATGTATACTGCATCTCTGTATGCAGCACTTGCCTCCGTCATTCACAATAAACATAGTGAATTGGCAAGTCTCTCTAACCTTTCTGAATTTGAAATCCTAGCTTTGGAAATTCAGAGACACTTCTGAGGTCTATAGTGTTTTTGATGTTGGTGATTATTTGCAGGCAGGAAAACGGGTGATAATGTTCTCATATGGAAGTGGTCTGACGGCCACAATGTTTTCACTGAAACTACATGAAGGCCAGCACCCATTTACTTTATCAAATATTGCAACAGTGATGAATGTTGGAGGAAAGTTGAAAGCTAGACAAGAGGTAGTTTTCGCTTCAGAATCTTATTGGTTTTTATGAAGTTAGGACAATGTAGTGCGTGCCTAGTTGAGGCAGCTGCGACAAGCTTCTCCATGAAAGACATTAGAATCACCCAGTGTAAAGCTTCTACACGCCCACTATCAATATAGAGAAGCCTACTAGAAACTCAGTCTGTTTTGTTTTGTCAATGAATCATGTGCATCTTTTGACAGTGCTTTTGCTTTAAAGAACTTACAGATGAAAACTTCTATTCTCATTATTGTTTGACATTCAAAACTTGTAGCACCATAAGTCAATCTTGGGCATCTTATGTAATTCCTCATTTTGCATCTCATGTAATTCCTCTTTTTTTTTTTTTTTTTTCTCCTGCAGTTTCCACCAGAGAAATTTGTTGAAACCTTGAAATTGATGGAGCACAGGTATGGAGCCAAGGACTTTGTGACAAGCAAAGATTGTACTTTATTGGCTCCAGGAACATACTACCTCACAGAAGTGGACTCCATGTATAGAAGATTCTATGCACAGAAGCCTGGTGATGGTATATCTGAGAATGGTTCAATCGCCAATGGTCAAATTCAATGGAAAACAGTGAAATCGCAGTAAATGAGTTCTTATACTATTAAGTTGTGTCTTTAGCACTAAGGCTTTCCCATTGTAATTTTCTTTTCTAATAAATGTCTTAGTAATTTATTTGTTACTGGTTGAATTCATAAAGTTTACTGCTATTGAGTAATTGAAGTTTTCTCAGCAATTGGCAATTGCAGAAGTAAATAAGATCTAATCATAAAGAAAAATCCTGTAGATAATGAAAAAAGTTGCCGTTGGCTTTCAAGGTGTTAGAACATCCTAATTAAGATGCCGACACCCCACCAAGATAAAGTCGCGCTGACGCTTAGAAAATTTCAGGAGCTTTTAGACGTTAATTGTATAAAAGCTTTATCGTAAACATTATGTCAAAGCCTTTAACTTTGGGAGACCCATCTTATATATCACAAATGTAAAACCGGCTGTTGTGTTACACTGGTATTAATATAAATTAGAAAACCAGTGCTTTGTTATGATTAATGATACTATGGAATTTTTATTTCAGAAAATTTTATCTCGGGAATTTTTTATTAAAAAAATTACAAATAATGTAACTTAAGTTGAGACTCGAGCTATCGTTCGTTGGTTATTTAGCGTTACTTATCTATAATATGTAGTAACATTTATTATTTTATTTGCGAAAGAATAAGATGTAAATGTTACCTTGATATAGTCCCTAGCGGTGGTGGTGGTGGTGTCCGGTCTGGTGTCACCAATTCTTCATCTTATTTCATATCCTCATTGACATCATCCCAAGTTTCACGAAATTGAGTCCTCATTGATACACTATTTCATGGCATACTACAATAAAATTAACTTTTAGCTACTTTTTTACCGATGATTTGGAAATTATCATTAAAAGTCAGCTTTTTGCGATGATTTTTAATAATGTTTCGAAAAGTTTATCTTTTCAAGACGTTTTATACAGTGACGAATCCAGGATTTTAGTCTTGGGAGGGCAAGTAATTTAATTTTGTAGGAGCTATAGCCCTACTTAGTTTACTATATATATACACATATTCTAAAAAAATTTTAGTCTTGCAGGGGCTATAGCCCTTGCTAGCCCCCCTTGAATCCATCCCTGGTTTTATAGAATGTCGCTAAACACATGCCTTCGGCGATGATTTTTGAGCCTTTTGGGACGGTTTAACATTTTCGTCACCAAAGGTCGAGCTTTTGGTATGATGTTGTGAATCGTTGCAAAAACCTGGACTTTTGGCGATTAATTTTTTAAAACATCACCAAAAATTTAAACAATAAAATCAAATTTAATATCATTGATAATGATTCTAACCGTTAAAATAAATTTAGTTGTCAAAATTGTCAAATCATTTCAATAATTTATGAAATTATAAATTCAAAATTAATTAATATTACATATATTTATACTTTTTATTTTTATCTTTTAAATTATATGATTTGACAATTTTTATGATGTCACAACATTTTTAAATAGTTTTGACATGAAGTTTGTAATATAACGATCATATATGATTCTTACACAAAAACAATAAATATTGAAATAGGGTAAGTTATATATTATAATGATATATGATAAATAATACAAGATTTTAATTAAAAGTTTATCAATTCTTAAAAACAAAATAATAAATAAATTTTCACGCCTAATATTCCATTAAAAAGGAAAAAGAAATAATTATTTTTTGGATTCCAAGTGACTGAGATTCGGTGGAAGAGGTAAATAAATTCCCGATGTCTAGATTCCCAATAAGGCTCCTTGGCATCAATTGAAATAATTAAAGATCTTCCATTAGATGTTGGTTTATTGACACCCTCTTCCAACAACTTCTTGATTTTAACTAAACTAGCAAAAGATACAGTGAACGATTCCCCAGATGTAGTATAATCACTCAATTAGATATCGCACATACGATGCATTTCACCTAAGAAACAAATAGTATAGAATTTACGTTATGTTTAATTAGACGTAAGATTTTTAATGAAATAGAATGTAATGAAATAGTTTATAATGGAATGGAATGTAAATAGATATAATATTAGAAAATTGTTGTTTGTGAGAGATGGAAGGGTTCATAATATAATATAGTGAAATATTGTTTAGATGAAGGGTTTATAATGTAATATAGTATAAAGTTGTTTATCATTTTATATTGCATGCCAAACCTCTCAAATCGGAGGCTTTTTATTTTTACTATTTAGGATGGAATGTGATGTAATATAAAATTCTCCACTTTCGTCCCATCCCATTCCATTCTATTATAAACCATCTTCCTAAAAAATGGAATAATATTACATTAAATTTCATTCCATTAATAAACCCCTAACCAAATATAGCCTTAAATAGCTAAATTAAATGGCATAAGGAGCCCAAATTTGAACACATGCATACCTGATTGAATAGACAAAGTTTTTGGAATCGACGACTATTATAAAACAACCGATTTTTCTAAACCTGTACAGACTATCAGGAGATTGCCACTGCCTCCATTTTCATCTATATTCTCTTGAAATTTGAGGAAGCTTTGCACAACACATAGTATATATAATCAAACATTCATCTAATATATTTATAATAGAAAATGAGATACATATAACAAAGAAAGAGAACTAATTCGGATAATACTGAAAACCTTGAAGAAGAAGATTGGCCATTAAAGGCAAGGGGTGATTAGACTTTTGATAAGAAGATTTGTTGTACATTGATATGTTCTTCATCAGGGAGAATTTTGCTACATTCCTCCCATTGAAGCTCATTTTTTCCATCAGAAACTAGTAGCCATGTCAACATTTTGTGATGAATTAATGTAAACAGTTTTATTATGAAAAGTCAACAAAAGACTAATTATTTGATTGTTCCAATATTCTAGCAATGTTAATTTTTTGATCTATTCACTGAGACTACTTCATAAGATAAGGTTGAGTGTTAGCCCCAAAATTTTTTTTATTGATTAAGCATGATTAGATTAATTAAGTGATTGAGTTAGCATTTATTTGAGATGATAGAAATTTAATATGATAGCATTAAATAGCATATGACATAAATTAGCATGT
>JANZLD010000236.1:60451443-60471860 GCA_026413575.1 Erythroxylum carthagenense
AAACTCACCCAAAATTTGCATCTATTTTTCAGGTCCTGAAGAATACCCCGGTTGACACGGGAGTATGTCTACTGTAGACGAGTAAAGGTTAGAGGTCGGGATCAGTTCGTGTCTGCATTAGTGTCTTAGTAAATTGTATTCCGCAATCACTGTATAACAAGGCATTGTATTTTTACTGAGCCCCTTGTGGTATGAATGTTTTACTGCATTGACTGATTGTAATTATTACTGGATGACTGTAATAACTGAAACTGGTGTATATTGAACACGGATTTTATTTACTTACTGTGTCTGCCGTGTGAACGTGGAGTTAATGGCTACAAGAAGAAAAGAAAAAAAAAATGTATACTGAATTTTAAATCGACTGATGTAGTACGTAACTCTCGTGGGACACGGACTCGGATATCACCAACGATATCGGGTTCGGGTCTTACGGGAGTGGGGTGTTACACCGACGGTAAAATTTTTTTCCATCTGTAAATATACTGATGGAAAACACTTTCCGTCGGTCGTTTTACCGACGTATAAGAATTTCCATTGACAAACTTACCAATAGCCTATTTTACGATGCATTTTTCAGTCGGTAATTACCGACGGTTTATTAACATTTTCCATCGGTAATTTCCTTGGGTAAACCTCATTTTTCTTGTTGTGTGCTCCGTCTTTACATTTTGTGAATGTAGAATTTAAAACAATTTCAGGTTAAATGTTAATTTAAAAGAGTGCATAGTATAAAATAAACTATTTAAACTAATAAAAACTATCTTGAGCATGTAAAAAAAATTAAGAATTAAAATAAATAAAATTTTTTCATTTTTTGTAGCAATTACTCAATTTATAATTAATGATAATATTTATGAGATAAGAGTATTCAATCCATGGCTACTTGGCATGATCTACAAGTTATGGTACTTTTATTGAAATGAGATGAATTCATAATATTTAAATAACATTAAAAAGTTTGAAAATTTTAAAAAGTTATAGAATAAAATATAAACATCCCCAAAAGAAAAAGGAAATCAAAATAATAACATAAAAGTTTCTAGAATAATAAGTAGTTTTTTGGTATTTATTCGTGTTCATCAAAAATAATTTTTACTCCCTCTATTTTAATTTACGGCTCCATAAAACTAAACATAAAGGGTAATTTTCAGTAGATCCGACAAGAGAATAATTCTAACAATTATTATAACAAAAATTTGGTCTTTCTACTTTTGCAGTTCTCATGATTTATCCACGCCAGGCCCCTACATCAGACTTCTCCCTTTATAACGATTCCTCTTATTTTTTATTATACTTTAACTCTCTTTCTTACTCACGGTGTCCTTTCAAACTTGTTCATTTATATTCTTCAACTTCTTTATTTATGCTCTGAAGTGCGAACCCTAACGTATATATGCATTTAAGGCTTTAAATAATTAAGAAGTTATTATCTTGAAAGTAAATAAGTGATTTAATTTAATTTTAAGTCAAACCATAAATTATAATATCGTAGAATATGTGGAGGATGGAGATAGTAATTAGTAAGTTATTATGGGTCCTAATCAGGCTTTTATCATCTTTGGGAGTGTCTGTGAGACTGTGACCCAAACAATGAATAATTTGTCTTATCAGTCCCAGAAGAACCACCAGAAGATAATACTGGGAACATAAGAAGCTTCCTCTACTCGCTGCTGAACTTCAAAGAACCTTCCCTATACAATCAATATAGATGCTCGCTGTACTTGGAGCAGTCACTGCATTTGCCGTCTCCAGTTTCTTATGAATAAACCTCACTAACTCACAAGGGCCCCAGCTCTCAGCTTTTCATTCTCGGCCTTCAGGGCATTTAAATATTCATAAGTCAATCCTTTCGGTACCCATAACAAGGCTGTAACTGAAGCCATTGTCTTGTGTCAAGAGACAGAACAGAATATGAGGGATTCATTTTAAGAGGCATGAAGCCTGCAGAAGGGTTATCGAGCATGTCAGCAGCACTTGTGGGCACTCTCTCGACCTACTTAGATGATGAAGATGATGATTGGCAGCAAACTAACTTTGGAGCTCATTTGAACATCCTCTTGGACAAAACACCGATTAGTTGTCCTCTGCCAAACTGCCCTCGCTTCTGATGCCACCACAGCCTATCTTTATTCCATTCATCTGCTGCATACAAAAAGTCATTAATAGCACCCACAGAGGATAAGATGACCAAAGCTTGTTCTTCCTCCTCCTCAAAGGAGTGAACATATTTAACTTCCATACGATTTGGACAGAAAGTACAAATGCAACAAACATATCCATCACATTAGTCATCCTAATCCTAAAGGGTATAGAATCCAAAAAAAAAAAAATTCTAGGCATAAACTATTCATAAAAAACAACTTTTAACTTTGAACGAGGACTTCGCTTTGAGTTAACCATTGAACAAAAGACCAAATAAGCTCTCGCTCTCAGAACCGACCAGTATGATCTCTAGAATTCCAATACAAGTGAAAGTGCCTAAACAAAATCGGAAGCTAAAAAATTCTTAGCCTCTAACTCAACAGTAAAAGTATTATCTGGTTATGAAAAAAAAAATTCGTAAGAATATGATAAAAAATCCCTACTGGCAGGTTGTAGCTAAGCAACTACCTAGTTCAAAGATCGTTGTGTCACACGTGACACACAAAATTGCATCATACGGACAAAGATGAGCACAAGTCAAAGATTAAAAGTATTGGATTTGAACTAACGAGGAAAAATCAGATAAAAAAGAGACAGAACCAGTCAAAACTGAAGAGGATATGGATTAAACTGGAACAACAAACAAAACAGCCTCACTACAACAGGACAGACCATTAGCTACGTTTGTCTTTTTGACCATGAACTGAAAATCATCACTAAGTTTTGACTTTTGGTGACGATATCTAATTCGTCGCCCAAAGTCGACGTTACATAATATCGTCGCTAAAGCAGTTTATTTAGTGACACTTTCCTATATTTGTCGGCAAAAAGCACCCAACTTTGTGACGGTTTGTGTATTTCGTCAACAAAGAGCATTTGGTGACGAGAATTTTAAATGTCACAAAAAAACATAATTTTTTATGCGACAATAAGTCCTTGCCAAACGTAGGCTGTTGGCCACTATATAGTTAATATATTAAAACTTTATAAATTATCTTTTTATATATAAAATAATAAACATACTTAAAATTTTAATATTAATAAGATAAAATAATAAATTTAAGTTGACTACTATTCTTAATTATTAATATTTATTAACAATAAAATAATAATACATAAAAATATTGAAAATGGTAAGCAATTTAATGATAAGTAGTATAAAATTTTAATTAGAAGTTTAACCATTTTTAGAGACATAAAACAACAAAAACAACATCATTATATATTAATGACAATGATTGTATAAATGTAGAAACAAATTTAGTGAACAAAAATGTCATGCATATTTTTATTAATTTTTTAAATATATACGATTTCATAATTTAATGCAGTCTCACAAAATTGTATTTATTATATATAATTTCTATAGTAATTTATGTTTATAATATATTTAAAAAATTAGCAAAATTTAAAAATCTATAAAAATATAGTATTGGCCATTTTGTAAGATTTCATAATTTATTGTGGTCTCACAAAACTATATTTATTATATATAATTTCTATAGTAATTTATGTTTATGATATATTTAAAAAATTAGCAAATTTAAAAGTCTACGAATAAGTATAGTATTGGCGATTTCGTAATATACGATTACCAATTTACAATGATATTCTTAAAAATCAAGATTAATATTATTCACAATGATTGTAAGTATAAAAATAAATTTACATCACAACAATGCCATTTAAAAATTTTATAAAACAAAACAACACAAAATTTATGCATATTACATTTATTTATACTTTCTATTATAAACTTTTAATATAAATGATACGAAAATTTTATGTGGTCTCACAAAAGTTTATTTATTATGTATAAATCCTATACAATTTTATAAAAATGTTATATTACAAAAAATAACAAAACTATAAAATTTAAAAAGTTTATATTATTGACGAAGATTATGTAAAATAGTTGCCTATTGTATAACATTTGGCAACTAATTTCTAAATTCATCGCCAAATGTTACAACCTTAAAAAAATTAGACGAAAATGACTTTGTTTGTTCAAAGACAAATGATGTCTTTTCATCAACGTTATAATCCTCCCACCTAACCCCCTCCTCCCTATTTCGTTTTGCCTCATTCTCTTCTATTTTCCTTCAATGTTTTTTAGGTGAACCTTTGCTTGGTATATTGTCTTCACTTTATCCATTCATTGTCTTTGTTTTATCTTCCATCGTCTCCTTGCACTTGTAGAAGAGGTAAGTAGTTTGTTCCATTTTGTATTCGGCTTTATTTATGCTTTTAATGTTTTTGTTAAATGGTATGTTCATGGTTGGTTTTTGGGTGAATCTTTGGGTTGTTTGCGTATAAATGGACTATTAATGTTGTTTGTGGGTGTTAATGTTGGTGAGGAAAGGGAAAAGATAGATTATCTATTGTTTATTAGGGTTTAAATTTTGAAGCCTATAAGGTATGCAATGAAAGTCCTCTTGGTCCTGTTTGGCAATCAGCAAATTACATTAGTTGTTAACTGATTCTATCAGTAGTTAGCTAACAACTAATTATATTAATTGATTTGACCAACGGATAATATTAACTTTTTAATAAAGATGATTGGTAAAATTAATTGTTTAATATTAACTATTTAAGTGTAAGATGATTTACGGGGGCATGACGTAAAAAAAGAATTTGTAAGGTTATAGTTAGATATTTAATTTTACAAAAATTTAAGTTTTAACTCTAATAAAAAAACATAGAACATTCTTTAAAAAAATTTACCATAACATATTTTTTATTTGTAACCAAAAAACTTATTTCACTAGGTAAAAAAACCATGTTTTGTAACTAAAAAAATTACTTCATTGTAAAAAGATTTATCACTGTTGGTTTTTAGTTTGAATTATCTATAATATCACTATAGCATAATTAGCATAATTCAAAATTTATGAAATGAGGGTATAATTAGTTTTTTAACTATTAATTTTTAGTTGATCATCAAAAAAGCTCCTCTTATGGAGCTTTTAGAGATTAGCTTATTAGAGTCAAATAAACTAATCAATAAGTCATTCACTAAATATATCAATAGCTTTTTAAGATGGTCAAAAAGTTAACTTTTAGTCAATAAGCTAAAAAACAACTTATCAGTTGTTCGCTGAATACCTCCCTTATATTTTAGCGTTCTATTTTTAATAAGGATTGAATTACCTGTCCACGCATGCTTTTTGTGTTATGATTTTAGCATCCAAAACATTCAAGAAATGTTAATTTGGTTGGACTGCTAACATTATTTGAGTGTTCTATTTTTAGTGTTCAAAACATTCAAGAAATTTAAGACATTTAAACTTTGTAATAAACGTAGTCTCCAAATAAAGAGACATAAAAGAACTTATGACACGTATTTAAATTATACTAAAATAAACAATAAACGTATATTGGAGTTCTCCTTTAAATGATCCAACAATATATGTAAATAAACATAATTGTTGCTCTTTCCTTTTATCATGTAATTAGTAATTAAATATGCTCTAATCAATAAACTTCAATACAGTCTATATAAAATCATATACAAAATCATGCTATCTCAATAAGAGCATCCCATAAGCATGTTTGTTCTTGAGAAAATCATTACCAATTATTAAACATCACCTATGATATGTTACAACATCATGAACTAATGATTATCACTTATTAAACATCACCTATGATATGATTTTGATGACATATTATTGCAATAATAGTAACAAGTCCTCTTTTTATCTCTCATTTAATAATTTTTTATATCATCTTCATTATGTCTTTTTTATCAAATTCATTTCTCTATTTTATTTAATTGTAACAAAAGTATCACTAATACAATACAACTTATTTGAAATATGCATGACACAAAAGGAAGATTAAGAAGTAATATCCACATTTTCTAATTGAAAGAAATGTAGGGTATCATTATTATGCTATGACTAATTTAGAGTATGTTGGAGGTGAAAAAGAATGATTGAAGGTAATGGAGTTGACACCTACCTAACTAAAAGAAAGATAGGAATACTAAAAGGAGCACACGCTAATATTCTAACCAAATGATCAAACACAAAATAAGAAGTTATTATGCATCCTAATTTATTTGCCCAAATCTTGTAATACTAAAGAATTATTAAATAAGTAGACTTTTGAGCACACGCTAATATTCTAACCAAATGATCAAACACAAAATAAGAAGTTATTATGCATCGTAATTTATTTGCCCAAATCTTGTAATACTAAAGAATTATTAAATAAGTAGACTTTTGCAGTGAACCTTCTTAAACATAAAAGAAGAAATATTAGACATTTTTTTCAACTAACTTAAAGAACTTAACTTAAAAGAGACAAAGGTTCAAAGAGATGATGCCTAATGAATTAGATTGACTTTTACTTTGTTATTAATGCCAAAGATCATGACTTAAAGATTGATATGCATATACCTAGGGTTTGATTGAATTGACTTTGACGTATATTATGATTGGAAGTTAGTTTAATAAATGAATGCTTCAGAGTATAAATTATTCTTGGATTTAGGGTTTGGAAATTAAGAGACTAAAACTTAGAAAAAAAAACAAGGCGATATGGATTACATGTATTGAATAGGTTGATTGAATATGAATATGTGTTAGGAACTTTGTTTTACTACTGCCTATAAGATGTTCGACTAAAGTTCACTTTGAATCACTAATGTCAATTTTAGATCATAGTCCTCTCAGCCCATCTAATGGTAAGCTACTAGTTTTATGTCCAAAAACTTTGCTATAAGCATTTTCTACATTTTAAGTCCAAAGACCTAACTCTACGATCAAGTGTTTTATATTAAATATGAAACTGTCTTTTTTGTAGGTCATGTGTTTTATTAAAGAGCATTTATAATTGTCTAACCTCGTTTTTCTTCTTTATAATCCGCGGTTGTCTATCAATCAAGGTAAGTCGTCTAGCTAATTAATTTCTACCATGTATTTTGTTTTAATAGTAGGATTATTTATGTTTGGGTTTTGTGTGAATACAAAGGAGGTGTTGGTTTTGTGTTGTTGTTTGCAATATTCTTAGAATCAATGATAGTATTTGTGTTTGTGTTGTTGTACTAATTGATTGAGAAGTAGCAACTTGTATACTCATGTAAAATTCACAATGGTTTGGGGCATAATAAACCCGTAGGATGGTATATATGTTGGAAACCTATGATGTAACTCCAATGAGGCTTATCGGTAAAATATTCCACAAGCCTAAGAGTCACAGCGAGAAGTCTCTTTCTTGATTCATTACGTATAGACAAATTCGTGTACCTTAATGTTTGTTTAAATTCAAACTTAGTATAAGAACTTGTATAGATTAATCGAAAAGTAGTAACTTGTATTGATTTATCATTATGTTATATAGAATGAGAATTTCATTTAATAATTTATTTGTTTACTTTTAATTGTATAGCTAAATGGATAAAAGTTGAATGTCTCATCAGAAATGGTCCACTAAATACGTAGGAGTTAAGAGTTTCAAGCAATTTGTAAAAGATCAAATGGGTGATGAATATCATATTCGTTGTCTATGCATAGATTACTTAAATGTTGACATGCAAAGACAAGTTATGCTATATAATCACTTGTTAATATGAGGTATAGATAACTTCTATAATCCATGGCTTTATCATGGAAAATGTATGGAAGCAAGTTGTAGTAGAAGTGTTGGTACAAGTGTTGATGATAGTAACAATAACGATGCAGATGACGATGACGATGATGATGATGAGAATGGTGAGATGTTAAAGGATCATAGGAGTTATATGGAGACTATGAATGAAACTAGATTACCTAACATAATTGGTAGTATTATATAGGAAAATTTTAGGAAGTTATTGAAAGTTGCTTAAGAAGAATTATATCCAGGGTGCTCGAATTTCTCACAGCCATCTTTATTGTCAAGTTGTTGCATTTGAAGGTCTATAATCAATGGAGTAATAAGTCTTTTGAAATGTTAATTGACTTGCTCAATGATGCATTACCCGTTATTGTCCAAATCTTACTATGATACCTATCAGCAACATATTGTTAATAGTAAAATATCAACATATTGAATTCCTTTGGAAAAAATTTATCTTATATCTAACAATATAAAATCTCTGTCATTTGTTATTTATAGTTGTTATCAAAATCAGAATGGAATCAATGAAGTATCTTAAGTACCAACATCAACCACCATATATTGTAGGTGATTGAATAAAAATAATGCAATTTATACAATTTTTAAGTGTTAAAGAAATTAATTGCACAAAAAATTAAAACTCAGTCTTAAACATATGTGTAAAAGAAGATAAATTGACATTTATCACTGTTTCAACATAAATAATAGGAAATATAATCATCTTCATATTCCAAATTCATACAATTAACAAATCATGAAAATAATGAATGAAACACGTATGAAATGTTTCTAATGTGACTCAAAATGTCAGTTAAAGATCTAATCATCTTTGATTATGATTTGTTAATGTTTTTTCAAATGTTGTGAAATGATTTAAGGAAAAAATTGATAAGTTATTTATGTTGTTATTCCAATTAACTTTATTTTATATTAAAAAACCATTGAGAAATCATTTTATAATATCATTATAGATATTTAATATAATGGCACTTGGTAGAAACAACAGAAAGAATTATTCCATTGTTGGTAGAAAAAAGTTTTATACTTACATAATTATTCTACACTTCTTCAAATGTCCAACTTTCACCTTCTTTATAGTGTGTCAGCTTGTAGAGTGTGATCTACAATATTATTTATTGCGTTTCAATTCTTTTTTTTCATAAAACGGAGTCAAAATGAACTACGTGGAAAAGAATGTGATCCTCATCTTGACTCCGTTTTATGAAAAAAAAAGAATTGAAACACAATAAATAATATTGTATCTACTAATATAATTATAGTTGCTAAATAAAGAATTTACAAATTCATTTCATACGACAACAAATAATTTGAAGCCTTGATTGTGAGGAGTCTTTATTTTTCCTTTCTTAACCTTGACTTGCTCACACTTTTCTTAAATAAATAAAAGAAATAGTCATTAAATTGTGTAATGAGATTAATGGCAGCAAAAGTGGAGAGAAATCATAATTATGTAACTATAAAACTTTTTTCAAATTTTAACTTTGTTTATTTATGTAGTACTAACTAATAATATTTGAATTAAATATTAATTTTGTTTTTAAAATTTTAGAATAAGATGCAGGAGTTGTTATAAAGATCATTGTCTGACGGAAATGAATCAAATGTAGATGACATTTGCAATAACGTACTTAGTACAAGATTTAGCTACATCAAAGGGCTTAGGTTTGGCCATAGGCCAACAGTTTCATCTTCATCAAAACCAATATATGTTGACTGTCTTTAAGAGGAGAACTTGTCACTTAGGGCTAAATTAGAAAGTAATGAACGAAAGTTGGCCAAGCTTGCAACGATGGTCAAACAAATAATGAGCTCAAATTATGTAAGTAGTAGTTGCGATAAAAACAATTCTTAGTTTGTACATTATTATTTTTGCTAATGACTGTAATTAACATTTAATGATATTTAATTGTTTATATAAAATGATTCTAATTTATAGTTATTTATAATTATATTTTTGTATAATAAATTATAAAACAAAAAAATCTAAATATTAAAAACAATAACTAGGATTAAAAATGTGATCAATAATTAAAATCAACATGATAAATTTTTTAGCAATAAAGTTTATTAAAAAATTAGAAGGATAGCTAAAAAGATTTGGTTACGTTTTATAAAATGTTACCAAAACTTTTCTGTCATGTTTTGTAAAACATCGCCAATAAGTTTTGGTGACGTTTTATAAAACTTAGCTAAAAACCTTTACCGATGAAAATATAATCATCGCAAATAATGTTTTCCAACGATAACAATTTCGTTGGTAAAAGTTATTGCCTACGTTTACAATAACCTAGCTAATAACATTTTGCCATAAAGCATAAGCGTAACAAAATATTATTGGTGACAATTTTGCATAAAATCACCTATTCGTTTTGATTATGTATTATTCTCATTGCAAAACATTATTTGCGACAATTTGGTAAAGCGTTGCTTATAATTTTTTACTATTGAAATTTTGTGACGATATGTTCTACGATTTAGTATCGTTGCTAAATATTTTTAGCGACGACTTCTGTAATTTTAGCGACAAATAAAAGCCTATTCTATTGTAGTGCATAAAAAGAATAAGGAGAAGAGAAGAGAACAAAATATAACTTTCATTCAAATTCATAAGAAAAAAATTAATCAGTCTTTCTGAAACAAATGTCTAACATCTAATTCACCCAAACTTTTTGTATGGTGCTCATCCTCTCTTTTTTTGTGTCTATTTTTAACTTTCTTATATTTCATTTTCCCAAGAAAGCAAGATAAAAAATTTCCAACAAGAAAAGATAGGTCAAAATTAAAATTGAAGGTAACAAGGTGTAGATATTTTCATGAACCCCCACAATAGCCTCAGCTTTCTCTTTTTCTCTTCTATTTTTACAATTTTTTTACATTTAAAAGAAATAAACAACAAAATTAAAACCACATAATCATGTTAGCAGAAACTCTTCCATTAAAATCACTTGTAGAAGGTCTCTAATCTTTACTATTTTCTTGTTTTTGTTTAAGGAAAATATAATCAAATTTATAATCCGTATTAGTTATAAAACAAAATTGTCAGGAATGATGAAATGTTATACATTTGCAAGTCAACTTTCCTTTGGGAACATGTCTGCTTGGTGTTGAACATGTAATGAGTAGGGTTGATAAAATAGTCTAACCTTCATTCATCCCGGTTAAAAGTTAACAAAATTTTTCTCAAGTTAAATTCAATAGGGATGGCAAAAAGAGCCCGGCGTAGCCCGATTGGCCCAAGTTGATCGGGTTATGGATCGGCTCATGGCCTGATCGTTTTGTCAAAAACGACATCAATTTTTACCAGTGTTCTTAAAAAAATATATGATGGGATGAGATGGCCCGACCCGCCCGTGACCCGTTAGGCCATGGGCTGGGTCACAGGCCGGGTCATAGGCCATGGTGACCGGACCCTACCCAGCCTATGGACATCTCTAGAATTCAAATTTTTTATTTAAAAATTTTAAATTTTCATCTTAAGTTTTATGATCTAATTTAGCCTAAAGTCCAAACTCAGCTATATAAAAAATGACATAATTTTTGTTTAACAAAATGAAAACATTTCATTACTAATAAAAAATGACTTAAGACCCTCATCTCCTCCCTAGCCCTAACGTTATTTATTTGTGTCTCTCACTCTCGAACTAATTGTTCTTATTCTTCTTGTCACTCTCAGGGAGCTCGAGACTCTCAATTGCCCTAGTTGTTGTCTCTCTTAATCTCTCACTCTCAATTAGGTAATTGTTCTTCTTCTTCAATCAGTTCATTGGGTTAGAAACTATTTGATTGTTTGCATATCTAATTTTAAATTAAATATTAGTTCATGTCCTATTATTTATTTTCTTATTCTTTTCTATCGTAGCATATTAGAATATGACATTTAAAAGAGTTAAAATTTTTGAGAAAAACTTTATAAACACTACATTTTTTTTACACAAATAAGTTACCATATAGAATTCAACATTCAAAATGTTAAGAGTCGGAAACTAAGTATATTAAGGTGCTTATCAAGTTAAGAAAAAGAGATCCTAATATACTTGCTTATCGAAAGAAGAACAATAAGAGTTGGATAAAGTAATTTGTGCAAAGTTAGCAATATTTCATAATGTTATTGACTTGTTTTTCAAAAACAAAATATCCAACTTCACACATTTGCTTTAGTCATGTACATACGATTAAGCTAGCATTATTTAGTTAGATTTTTTATTAGGTGATTCCGAATATGGTAAAGTAGATAGAAAAATTCAATTCTTATTGGTCTATGATAACGCTGTAAAGGCAGTCCTTTCTATGTTAAACCTAAGGTATAAGAAGGAGGGAGGCCTTCAATTCTTTTGTTGTTAATTATATGGTGATTATGTTGAATAACATATTGACTTTTAGTAAACATTTTGGGTATAATTTATTTAATAATTATTAGTTTAAAATGGACAAAGAACATGATTACAATCGTTAGGTATCAACTTCGTTTGTTGTTATACATCATCATCATCATCATCAACTACAGATAGAAGTTTGCGATTCCTTTTTAAGTAATTTATCAAAGAAAAAAGTGTTGAAACTTATAATAGGATAAAGTTGGATAAATATTTGGATCCAGAGATTGTATCCTTTATTAATAATGAGCAATTTGACGTATTATTATAGTGGAATCCACATAGAGGTTAATATCAAATTAAATAATCACTTGCACAAAACCTCTTAACAATTCTAACATCTATTATTGTTTTTGAGTATACTTTTAGTATTAGTGACAGAGTCCTCATCATAATTGACGTCATGTGGAAGTCCTAATGTGTGCTTGGAATTAGTTACGCGTTGAAAATATTTAAGATAGACTCCATACTTTTTGATAAATTATTTTACCTTTATAATTTTAACGATTGTTTATCAAAATTATCATACATTTTCTTTGTTTTAATTCTAATAAGTACGTAGACCACTTATCCAACTAAAAGTTTCTTCAAATAATATCTAATGATAAAGGTATATAATTTGTTAATTACCATATATTCATTTAATAAAATTGTCGCATAACTAAGCATAATTTATATATTGATTTTTTTATATGTAGATGAAATTATACAAATGATTGGCAATCTTGATTATAATGATTAGTTAGTCCCTTTTACTCTACTGTTGGTTTGTTCATTTAATCTTTACATTTCGATTTACTATTTATTTAATGTAATTTATTTGTGTTGCAAATAAAGAAGTCTTTACTTGTGATTTTACGCAAAACAATAAAGAAAACTCCAACTCCATTAATCATTTCACTTGCATTTAGAAACTTAAATTCTATTATGTATTTTTGATTATATAATTTGGGTCCTGAAGATATTCAAAATTAATTTTATAATTTTCGAGTCTAAGCCAACCCAATCAAGTTTTGAAACATTTTATCACTAATTTTGGACCCCCTAAAACTTGATTGCACTCAAACCTGGGACGCCTAATAAAATTTTCAGCCTATAACATAAGCCGACTTGACTGGCTGCTATTCCTAATAATGAGAATCGATAGGGGAATTTTCAAAAGAATCCAAAACTCCTACCCTCTTTATCTCCACCACTTTTCCAGCATTCACCTTAGAGAAAATGGCATGGCACATGCTGAACAATAATGGGACTAGGAAGGTAATTCTCCATTCTCCAAATTACAATCCATCACTATATGGACTTCAAAGGACTAGGAGCTACCAAAAGCACAAACCCAGAGAGAGAGAGAGAGAGAGTCCAATTATCTACAAGATGAATCTGGGATCTTTTGCCTTGCCCATTTTTCATTGAAATAGTAGGTAAGCCAAGGAGTAAAGATTGGGAAGGGAATTAGAAGAACGCGTAAACTCGGATGATTTACAAGGTCTAGGCATTATATACTTCCTTTTCAATAACCAAAAATTCGATCTAGTCACATGTAAGGTCAAAGTGTCTTATTGAGGTCATCATACATTGGGCCCAAGCTACAAACCATTTACATTAAACAATGCCAATTGCCACCGAAAAGAAGTCACATCACATTACACCTATCTTTAGATTTTGCTTCAGTTCTAGCAGTCGAAGACGAGTTTTTCACACTGCTTCTCGGCACCTGCAGAACAATTCAGTATAATAAATGGGCATTGAGATCAAAAAATGAGAGAATTGAATCTAATCACATAATTCCAAATGGTAAAATTACTTAAGCAAAAAGGCATTACTCCTCAACCATTTATGCTATGTCAACTACCATGCAAACTTTTAAGTTCCCGAACAAAACATTCATATTATCCATGCACGCACCACATGTACAGACACGTAGTTACTGCAAAAAGTAAAAATCTGAGCTGGCATGTAAAAACTGCAACAAACAATTTCCTTATGACATAAACACGTCATTTAATAGACAAGCATGATTTACATGCATTCAACTGTAGCACTATAAATTGTCTACCTGAGGACCAGTAACTAGTCTCGAACTGCTACTAACAGATGGTTGCGGCAGATTATTCCGCTGCAACTGTTGTTGCCCAAACTCCTGTTGCTGAAGTGCTATTGCTAATTGCAGATCAGCGCTGACAAAACAATAAATTGACAATATTAACTTAAGCCCTAATAAGGGTAAAAGATTATAGGATTAAAGGGAATGGAAAATATACAAAGATGCTATAGGATCACTGATCATCATTTACTCAATATGTTTTGCAGCAAAATGAAGTGACCCTGGTTTAAGTCAAGAGTAATTACTTCATATCTTGTGGATCAGTGTTAATCCTGGAAATGTAATCCTGACAAAAAAGAAAAAAACCAATGATCAAACTTGCAAATGCTACAAATCTCCTCATTTTCAAACCAAAATTATATGCATACTGCAGTGCTGTCCAAGGCATTTTGTTCATCCCATCTGTCACTTCCATGGCTTTCTATTTTGAATTCTTTAAAATTGCCAGTCATGAATAAAGAATCTCCATTGACCTGCAAAACACAGGCAATCAATATCAAGACCAAACTGTCGGAAATTTTACCAAGGGAAACTTGACCCAAAATTCCAGGCCCAACTTTGAATTTTCACTTTTAGGGTTGTCTCTTAATTTATTTGGAATCCAGAAAACAAATGTGAGAGGTCTTAGACGATATAAATAATTTAATCTGGAAAAGATCACTGCACTCTGCAGCTCTTAACAAAATAAATCCACAGTTAGGAAAAGTCAACACTTCCCAATCTCTCAGTATTATGTTATACCATCTCTCAGTCAGGAATCAGTGATGAAGTCTAAACCCTTATTTAATGGTGTTACCTCATTCAGTTTCTCCCATACTAGATCAGGCTGATTTATGAAACCTTGGTCTGTAGCTAAGAGATAAAGGTCACCATCATACTGCACAAGAAAGGAGACTGAATACATCAGAGCTAGTATACCAAGAAAGAAATAATTTATATCTTCTTCCAAGATCGCCATAGTTCAGATAAGTAGGCAAATGGCATTCAGCAATAGTGACAGCAGTTGCATGTCAAATTTGTTAACTAACCTTAAACATGGTGCTGAAGTGATTATTACGAAAAAACACACAGAGCTCACGTTCTTTAAGCCCATCTTGTAAGCAGAAAAGGCTGCAAAATAACCAATTCTGTTATACGACTTCCACAAATTCAGATGAGACTGGAGGAAAACAGTAATAATTAATAATTAAATTTTATATACTGACAAATGAATCAACATACCCATAAAAGGTCAGCTGATTAGCATTGCTGTTCAAGAAGTTCCTTATCAGCTTCCCTGATGAATATTAAAAAAATAAACAAAGTCTCTTGAAAAAAATATGTAACAACGATTTTATGGTATGTGTACATAAAAAATTTGTGATGTCAGATGAAACATCAACAATTTTAAAAAAGAAAGTTTACAAACTAACCTTGCTGTGAGGTGATTTCATCATTAGGCCTCACAGTCTTATCAGCTTGTTCAGCAAGGATCACCTCACCTTCATACATAGGCTCTCGATCTTCATAGACTGCAGCTCCAGAGTCCAGTATGCACTCTTCTCCTTCATATATAGGTTCGCTTCCATCCACGCTTGAAGTGAATGCTTCAGCTGAATCTGTGTTCTGCATTGCGCCACTAGAAGAATCTGACTCTGGATTGGATGCAGATATACCTGACATTTCCATATCATGTGCAGTTGTAAATTCTGCTGGCACATGAACATTTGTTGTTGAAGTGGATTGATTCGCGAATTTTTCACCTCCCTGTACAATATCCATATCAACTGGTTCAGTATTTTTCCCGGAATAATGATATTGCAGGCCCCCCATCCAAACTAACTTCTCAATACTATCCTTGGTAGCGACATCACTGCAAGACATATCGCCTTCAGAATCTTTATTAGTAGACTTAGGAAGAGATACACTCTGATCAGTTTCTATAGAGGAACATGCAATTTCCGCTTGAAGATTTTCAGCCGATGTCAACTTATTGTTATCATTGGTCAAGGCACTATGGCTAGTATCAACCCCAATGTCCTTTGATGTATCAAGTGAATCTGCAGGCTCAAAAATCTTCATACATGTAGTCCCATCTAAATCAACAGAAACAACCCCGTCATTCACTTGGGCCGTAAGTGACTCACCTACTGAAGTTGGCAAATCTGCCTCTGACATTTTTATGGCCTTTAGAAGCTCTGCTTCTTCTTCGAGGTCCCCTTTTCTAAGTTTCAAGTGGTCAGAACATGGAGATTCATCAAAAGATCTAGTTTTAGAAAGACTTGGGGATGGAACACCAAGGGTAGCAGTTGTAGCTGCAGCAAAATCAACACAATCTTCCCCAAGGTCATTCTT
Organism: Erythroxylum carthagenense; assembly: GCA_026413575.1. NCBI lineage: Eukaryota > Viridiplantae > Streptophyta > Magnoliopsida > Malpighiales > Erythroxylaceae > Erythroxylum > Erythroxylum carthagenense. The sequence continues at coordinate 60,468,025 of JANZLD010000236.1, forward strand.
ATTTTCTTCATCAAGGTCATTCTTATGGCTGCCTTCCATTTTCTGTGTTTCCAAGGCAACAAGTTCTGCAGTAAGAGCATTATAGGACTTTGAACCAATGGCATTAGCAGTGTCATAATCCTGTAACAGTTCAATAAAAGAAACAATAGTCATCTAGCAAGAACTCTAAGATTTTGCATCATTTCCAACAAACATATCAGGAACAGATATGGCATTGAATCACTAGCACCCACTGCAAGGTTCCGAAATAAAGTTGCAACAGGCAACACAAGTTGAATATAAATAAATAAGAAAAGCAATAGATATGCTTACACAATTCTGAGATGCTCTCCGTCTTTATTGAGAATTACCAAATTTTGGTGAATTGGAGTGTATCCAAGAACAATGATAGAAAGTTCTAGGGGAATCTAGGGGCAGGATTTTGCATATGTGAGGCAAAGAATAGGAGGTGTCAACTTGCAAAAAACAAGGCCTGCTTTTTTGGGATCAAACTGGGAAGACAATTGGGATTTACATGTGCAAAATTAGAGCATATTGCCTGGAGCTCTTCTGTGCAGTCATGGAGGGTAACAAAAACCTTTCCAACAGGGCCAATTTAGCCACTAATATAAATGTGAAGGGCGGACTTTCAAAACCTTTGTTTCCTCTCATACTCAATGTGAAGGAAATGAAGTTGCATGCAATAGCTTAAGGGGGTATGGTTAGTTTTAGAAGTGGCCACATATAGATAGATGAAGCCTCTCTACTAGTTAGGGACAAGGCCTCTCTACTAGTTAAGAGTAAGACTGCGTATTATTAGATCTTTCTAGACCCCGTGTTTTAGCGGGATTTTATAGAATTATTGTTGTTGTTGTACATATAAATAGATGAACCACCTGACTCCATATTTCGTATATTAACTTCCAATGGAATGTTAATTTCTTATCATGCAATGTTTTCTTTTTTCCATAAAAGAAAGAGTAACAAAGTTTCCAAATCCCATTCATTTTTAAAAAATGGATTTCATAGTAGAATCCTCAATCTCAATTGAGATTAGCAAAGTGACAAACATCACCAAATTCATTTGAAAAAGGAAATGGAATCCACCAACTATGAGAAAACTGTGTTTGCACATAACATACGTACCAAAACTATGTTTCTTATGCTTGAACCAATGTGGAACAATATCAGTCAATAGTTTAATCAGGCTATCCAATACTCAACCTCCTAGCAATATGTCAAAGGGATATCAGTCTACTATCCATCCAAATAAAAACAACTCTATAAGCTAAATCCCATTATCTTAACAACTATGAAAGAATACCTTTGCTAAAACCCCAGTGGTGCCTACCTAGGGATAGCAAAATCCTTCACAAATTTAGATAAACAATACTCAAGTAGTAGGATGGGTGGTATTGAAGCATATAACAGTAAGAAGATTTTACATTTTGCACTCTAAAAGATATGAAGTCATCCCCCTTTGAACTCACTCTTATAAGTAAAGGGACAAAAGAGCTTCATTTTAAAAAGCACTGTTATCCTACACCACAGGAAGGGAGACTGCTTAACAAAAATAATGACTCCCATTGAGAAACTTTATTTGAGCTTACAAGGCGATGCATAACAGAAATATCAGGTAATAGTAAAGACATCATAATGTGCACAAAATTACACTACAAAAATCAAACGTTGTTTGTGGGTAAGAATGAGCATACCTGAGGATCAACTATCCAACCATGATATAAAGGAATGTCAAGCAAATCAAATATCGCACATTCTGGGGTGAATTCAAAATCATCTATCCTGTGAAACCCACAAGCAACAAGTTAACTATCCAGCTTCAACATTTCGTGTAGAGAGGGGTAAAGAGAATGCTACCTCCTAAACTTTATATTTACATCAATTCCAGTAGCAAGTCGCGGAAGCAAATCGATTGCATCAGCAATATTCTGTTGCTGATTCTCAAGATACCCAGCATCTTTATTCTTCAAAAGGAAGAAAAGAGAGCAGTTAAAAGCGCTTTATGGTAACAGCCAACAGAAACATCACAAAGCAACCAAAAGAAGAAAGCTGTGAATCATTACATTGACATTAGCATTGGAATCAATCAAGCGTTCGGCAACCAAAGACAGCAATTTCTCCTGAGAAATTTCAGCGGTGTCGGGGCTCAAATTCAAGTTGTTCTTTAGCAGAAGAACATTACCTAATCCAAAGGCACAAAAAATGATGATAAGAATTTAATTCTAGTCCTGATTCCGTTCAAGAGCCGCCATAATATATCAAATTCGGGTTAATTCAGTGAGGAATACAATGGAACACAAAGACATTCACTAATTCATCATTTTAACCTAAAAAGAAAAGGAAAGGAATCAGTTGGGCATTTGTTTTCTTTATTTTGATTTTGCAAAGCAGCAGGCAAACAGAAAATAGAAGGGGGAAACCCTAGAGGGAGAGAGAATTACAGATGGCGAGAAGAGGACAGGGACCATTGTCGTTTTGGAGAACGATGGGAGTGGTGCGTCCCAGAAACTGAATGGTTTTGGTCCTGTGAACGCACTCTTTGTCCGTGTCTTTGGCTGACTGGTCTTGTTGTTGTTGTTGTTGTTGTTCCGAGTATTCATCAGAAGAAGAAAGTGTCGAGGCCATTGATTGAAGAAGGTCAAACTTGAGAGGAGGATCAATCTGAGATAGAGGAAATGGAGGATCCGACGGTAACACCGAAGAACTTTCTCTAACTTTTTGTCATTTCTTCTATTTATTTTCGATTTTTTCCTTTTTTTGATCGTTAACACAAAATATATGTTTCTCCCTGTATATGTAGTTAACGCATAATAACTGAATACGTTTTGTTTTCTCTCATCTTAATGAATAGGCTGGCTAAGAATATTCGACAAGTGTACTAAATCGTAAATAGAGATGTTCCATTCCAAATAGTCGCGGTACCAGGAGCCTCGTGAATAGTTTATGATTTTAGCAAAGAATTAACTATCGATCATATATGTATATATATATAAGTAAAAGACATAGATATTTCCTACATTTTTAGAAAATTTCTATAATTCTTGAAAAAATTCTTTTTAATTTAGAAAAGTTTTATTAACTTATATTTTGATTAAAAAATAATAATGAAGCATAATCAATATCACTAATATGAAAAACTAACTTTGACTCTTAAAACTCACCCAAACTAATTAAACTTATCTTAAGTTAACAATTTAAGATAATTATAATAAATTATTAATTTAAAACGTGTTTAATTAATTAAGTTTAGGCTTAAGAGATGAATTGAATCATCATTTAAATAGTATTTGATAAGTGAGATACTCACGTCACATGTTATTTTCACCAAAATTTAAGATAAGGGTTTTTTAACCGAAAATTGTAAAGCATTTTGTTTAAAATGTTAAAAATTAAGAATTTTTTAAAATTTATTAAACTACAAACTAAGAAAGTTTATATATTAAGATTGATTCTATTTATATTTGTATACACCTTTGAAAATAGTGTCTTCTATTAGATTTTAATAAATAATTTGAACTTTTTCAAAATATTAAAGATTAACTTATGTTTCATATTAAATTGAAAAGTGATATTATCTTTTCATAATATGTTATTTATATACGATCAAACTTAAAAAATAGGACAAAAATAACTTCTGGTCGGGTCGGCTACATTTGGGCCCGAGTCCAATAGCGCAGGCCGATCGGTCGGTCTCGCCCCATTGATTAATTTGGGCCTGATCCACACATCCATGGCCCAACAATAGAGGAACGTCTCCTTTGCAAGTACGTAAAGAAACGTAAAGAGCTGAAACCTAGCCAAAAACCATATATAAGGTATTATTCTCCCATCACAGA
>JANZLD010000236.1:60555949-60566937 GCA_026413575.1 Erythroxylum carthagenense
TCTTCAAGGATCACACCAAATCCAACTCAACGACACCCACGGCTAACACCCAAACTCAAACCCATCTTCAATCTCTTTTTTTTTTTTTACCAAGCCAAAGGAAATGATTCAATGATGGAAGGGGAAACCAAAAGCAAGGAGAAACCAAGAAGGAGTTCCACGATCAAGGAAAACAAATTTCTTCTTTCAAAGCAAGGAGCATCATGGAAGCAAAGAAATTCAAAGAGTTAGGGTTAAATACAAAGGAGAAATAAGGGCTTGTTTAGCAAATGAAATTGCCACAAGTCCAAACCGAACAACCTCGATCCAAATTTCTGATTCTAATTTCTCCTGAATTCCAATTCCTAATCTTTCTATGCCATTGGATAATCAATTTCGGAACCAGAAATCAAAATAATCAGTCATTAGGTCAATTTTTCAGTCTGGACCTATTACTCCGAAAATTCCAGAAAAATTTCTATAAATCCTCAAAATTAGAAAACTCATAATCATATACTCCAATTTCATAATTCAAACTCCTAACTCTCATTTCTAACTCAAATTCCATTTCTCACAGCTCAATCTGACCTAATTCCTCCAAATTACCAATTTACCCTAATCAATTCAGGAATTGTCATACATGTATGTACATACGTATGCCAGTGCAGTAATTGCCCAAATTAACCAAATTATACATAGTTAATAATGCATGAACATGCCACAAATGAATGCAATGAACTGTACCCATCCCATCGGTGACGGGATGTTACATTCACTGTGGCGACATTTTTTCGAAAGGCTTTGCTGGAGTTTTTGTGATTTCACCGCAGAAAATTTTTCTGAAAGGTTTCTACTGGAATTCTCTGGTTTTGCTGTGATGAAAGGTCATCCTCGTTATGGTGAACTTTGCCTGTTGTTGTTGTCTACTTATGTTCTTGAATTTCTTAGTTTTCACTCTTAGCTCTACTTCTTAAGTGTCCTGCAATGAAAAATAATAGTTTGTAGTATCAATTATCCTAAAAATCAATTTAGTGCAATTACTAACTATTTATGACAATTTTACCGTCAAATACATTAATTTAAAACAAGCACTCATAAGCTAAATTAAGCACAATATTCGATAATAAGAGCCAAAAAATATAATAAAAACCATGAAACTGTCACCAAATAATATAGAAAACTTGGGTTCAATCATGCCCACTCTTGTGCCTGTACTCTACATGTGCAACCTGCACTTCATGAGTTCTTTCTACAGTTTTAGCTTCCTCAATTTCATTAACAAGACCCACAAACCTGTTCAAGCCTTCACCTCTAATTGAGTTCCTACTATTCTTTTTTCCACGAACACTAGCATTGTGCTTTTTCTACACCATCATCCATTCCCTATGTAATTGATATGGTTCTACAATCTCATCTGTTTTTTCCACCTCTCCTATCCCTGCATTCAATGTTTTTTGGACAATTTCCATCTCCTCCTTTATCAAACAGATATCCTTGAGATGTCCATATATGCCACAGTTGAAGTAAATATGATGAAGATCCTCGTACTCAATTTTATACTTCTTCCCGTTCATAAGCATACATGGTACAAGGGGCTTCGCAAATCGAGCTCCACACATATTCTAGTTAATTTACCTATCCTACCTTTAAAGTATTAATGTCTACCCTAATTGGCTTACCTACTGCACTAGCTAGTGTGCATAGAACATCAATGTTATAGAATTCCATAGGCAATTTCGGGAATCGAATCCAGGCCCAAACTTTATCGATCACAACTTCGGTTGGAGAGAAACCTGGCATCCAATCCATCACCATAAAGTAGTAGTCCTGAATCATCCAAAGTCCTCAATTCAAAGCAAACTCCTTGTCCTGACTATTTGAGAATTTCACTTATAAAAAATCATTCTCTAGATCCACAATCTCCATATTACCTTTGGGCTTTTAGAGTTAATGAAGTTTCCAAGACAAAAAATAGAAACCGATAAGTTTCCCAAGAAGTATGATTATAATTGTGTTATTCCAAGGGCTCTTAATTTTTTCCATTAAAGCATTCTTCATTTGGAAATGTGGGACTGGTTTTTTACCTCCAGAATATTTTAAGGACAACAAGCCATCCTTTAAAAGGTTCTTTGATTTTACCACAGCATCAAACCCTCTCTCTACTTCATCCATCTCACATGCAGCAACCGAATCTCTAAGTGGGTCAACCGTATTGTGATTAGTAGTATTGCGGGGCTGCTCATTGTCAAAAGATTGCGGCCATTTTGACAACAGCGACCTAATCGGCCCAGCCATGACAATCAATAACAACACAAAAGAGGTTTGAGAAGGAAAAATTTCCTTAGTGCTAAGTGAGTAAATGAAACTGTTCACATATTCTCTTCTGGATGTTATTCCAAGGGCTCTTAATTTCAGGTCTCTATATGTAGGAAGGGCTTTCTTTTAAATTGCATTACCTTGATGGCTTATTAAAAAATGTAGGTGAAAAGCAAATGTATCGACCAGTGATAGTTAAGATCACAGGCCTTCCAAGTCAATCGTCATGGGTTCAGCAAGTATGCCATGATATGTTATTGTGTTCATATGTAAATGTTTTATCTACTACAATGCCATGAAAAAGATGTAGTTAGACCCAAAGATACAAGTACCAAAAAGGTATGGTATTGCCTAATACTAAAATACTAGTCGGTTAGCTGGACTAAATTGTAAATTTTAAAAATTTAGGGCCTAAATTAAAATTTTAATTTTTTTTAACCCTAACTAAAGCAACCTACCTGCCCTCCTCCCTAGTCCCTTCCCCACCTGTCGTCACATTCTCACTCTCACCGCTAGCTTACTGCCTTAACTATCACACCAGTCAAGCGCTTGTTGACCCATTACACCCACACCCATCGTACCTACAGTTCCACACTACAACACCAATAGGTAGTCACTTGCAAATCACTCTTACACACAGACCCAGCCACACCCGCACATAAACCCAACAGCACTTGCATGCAAACTTGCACTTGCACCTGCTGACCTGCACCACTACTACATAATCCACATATAGACTGGTTGATCTGACCTACACCAGTCAAGGGATTCAGTGAAGGTTACAAAAAAAATTTATATTTGTGTTATATAATCCCTTTGACTCTGAGATAAGGACTTAGTGAAAATTGTAAAAAATCGCAATAAATTGTGTGGAATTGTAGATTATGGAATTATGGAATATTGAATTGTGTTAATTGTTGATTTGAATTTTTAATTGTGTAATTGTGTTCTGTAGAGTACTGAAATAGATAAATGAATAATGAATTGAAAATTTACGAGGAATTGTGCATATGTGTCTTGTGACTTTGTGTTGAGTAGTAATTGTGTATATTGAATTGTTGGTTCTTGGTGAATTATGTAATGTATGTATTTTGACTCTTGATCATGGAGTTAATTTGAGTGAAAAACTAAGAATGTTAATTAAAATTGATAAATGAAAGATTGTTAGAATAAAATTGAGAATTAGGATTTCAGTAACAATGTTGATTAAAGTTAGCTAAGAAAACAAAATAATGCTAGCTAAGAAAACAAAATAATGCTAAGTATTACACAATGAATTGTATAAGCAAACAAAATATATTAGTTTATAGTTGAATTATATGATGATATAAAATAGGTTGTAAACTTATAGTTGTGAGTTATGGTTTAAAGTGAATACATTAGTTGTGAGTGTATATCTTTATGGTTAAATGATGTAATCATATAAAATGAGTGATATCAGATGCATATGTCTAATTGTGTATTTTGAATTGTTGGTTCTTGATTTCTTGGTGAATTGAGTTAGATGAAATTGAATTGTGTAGTGCATGTCAACTCTTGATTGTGGAGTTAATTTAAGTAAGAAACTAAGAATCTTGATTAAAATTAGTGAATGAAGATTGTTAAATTGAAGTTAAAAATTAGGATTTTAGTAACAATGTTGATTAAAATTAGTTAGAAAACAAAATAATGATAAGTATTACAAATTGAATTGTATCATCAAACAAAATAGATTAGTTTATTATTGAATTAAATGATTATATAAAATAGATTGTAAATTTATAATTGTGAGTTATGGTAGAAATTGAATAGGTTATAGTTGTGAGTGTATGTCTTTATGGTTAATTTATTTAATCATTCAAAATGATTTATATTAGATGCATATGCTTTGTGTTAGTTTTGAGTTAAAGAATACATATTTTGTGATAATAATTGAAAATAAAATTAAGTTCTATATTTTGATATGAAATTATTAATTTAATTTTGACATATGCCTTTATTTATTTTACAAATAAATGAAGAAAAGTTCAAGTACTCATAATATTTTAGTCACTTCAAGTATAGGAAATTTTGATGATCTAGCTTGGGCTCATGCTAGATTGGTTCCCAGAATGAACAATCGTACTATTTTTATTTTTTATAAACGGTAAATATTTATCAAAAGAATTGGGTATTTACACATGCTCAGGGGCATACCCCAGTCAACAAAGACGCAAGTAAGCTAACCAAGGCAAGAAAAAAACGAGCTTGGGGAGCCCACATAGGAGTGGGCCCCCCACAACAAAAGAGCCAGTCCAAAAACACAAATAATAGCCCAAAGAGCTACATCTCCATAAGTATAAAAGCAGCAAAGACCAGACACACAGCCTAGAGGAGGCGCATTTGATGAAGAAGCCCGCGAGGCTAAGATGAGGCCACACGACACCATATAGCCAAAGGAGAACAAAACGCCAGTGCACCGGCAGTACTGGTGACCAAACAGCATACAACAAAAGGCAGCAAGAACACAAGAGCAAAGGACCCCCAGCATGGTAATCACCACCGGTTCCAAGAGCATGCAGACTCGTAAGAATATGAATGCCAGAGGAACCAAGGTAATTCAGGCGCAGTACAGAAGACATCAATACCAACCACAGCTGCACGAAACCACATGCCACATGCTTAGCCACCAGAAAACCCACCAGAGACTAACTAGAACACCATCAGCACTCCCAGTACATCACCAGTGCTAGATTCCAGTAGTGGAGGAATGGAGGGCCCCAAAACCCCATCGCGCTACAAGAGAAGAATACAATAGCAAAAGCCAAAATCGCCATCATACCCCAGAAACACCACCGGATAACGACCCCCACTCAGCAGCAATACGACTCAAAGCCAAGCCCCACAGCAATCAACTATACATAAAGAACAGGGAAAGAAACGATGTTGTGGCCAACAGACGACATCGTTAGTTCAGTCATAGCACGAGGTTCACCCACCCTACCTCACAGCCATCCACAACCAGAGAGAAGAACCAGAGGAACCAGTAACTCAAAATCACAAAAATTGACCGCAGAACTTATCGGCCCCAGCGCCCACAAATCGTCAGCTCGGGGGAGCAGAAGAGTCCACATCTCGCAATTAGATCCAGACGCCACACCCCAGAAAGGATGAGGAGCGAAAAGAGCATCCTCAGCTAAATAGAAGCACCCATAAGAAGCGACGCCGCTTTCTAGTGCCAAAAGGCTAGCGTTTAAGAACACCATGGGTATACCACAAAACACACAGAGCCCCGACACCTCCACCCGTAACCACCACTATAACTTTAAAAAGGAAGGAAATCTCCCGGATAAAGCCTTTATAAAATCTTATACGTGACCGTTTTGATTTGACATGTAACATCTCTACTCAGAAAGGCCGCACCATCAAATTGTATGGAGTTCCTGATTTTCCACAGTGTATAGACGGAACAGAGGAAGGCAAGCCATATCGTCTTATAACGTAGTAGCGCTCCTTTCGCTTCGGTACGTATCCATTTAATTGCACGAGGAAGAGAACCCAATTCTCTCCGAATACCCAACCAGTGTCGAATGTCAGTCCAAACACTTTTAGTAAACTCACATTGAAAAAACAAATGCTCGATCGATTCCTCAGCCCTGTTACAAAGAATACAGATCGGCGACACCTCAAGAAAGTGTAATCGATCCTTAGTGGGGAGACGTTGGCGCATGGCCAACCAGATAACAAAAGAGTACTTAGGCGGTATATATCGCCTCCATATAAACAACATCCAGGGACGACAGACCTGTTTAGCTCGCAAACAATCATAAACCTTACCAGACTGCAAGCGCCCATCCAGGCATAACTTACGAACTTCTAAAATAACATGCTGGCGACCACCTAGCTTCTCCACAAGACTATCACGAATATGGATCAGACGCTTCATGAGCATAGAGTCCCATGGATGGGGAACCCAATCCCAAATAGAGAGACCACGCAAATAAACTGAATGAACCCACTTCTCCCACAGAGAGGTTGCTTTCGCATGGAAATTCCATAACATCTTGGCCAGGAGAGCCATATTCCAAATTTTAACATTTTTTAAGCCAAGGCCCCCCTCCACTTTAGGCGTACAGACACTGTCCCAAGCCACCCGAAAGTGCTTGCCCCCCCAAAGGAATAAACGGCATAAAGAATTAATTTTATCTAAGACCACCACTGGCAACGAAAAAGCTTGGAGCCAAAACGATAAGATACCTTGAATAACAGAATTAATCACTTCCAATCGTCCCGCATAAGACAACATGTGTCCACTCCACATAGTCAAGCACTTCTCCACCGAGTCAATGAGGCTATTATACTGCATCACCGTAACTTTCATAGGCGCTAAAGGTACTCCCAAGTAGCGAATAGGGAATTCATCGATACCAAAGTCGATCATCTGCAGAATGGATCCATGCCCCAGACGCCCCCAAGAAAAATCTGCGATTTGTGCAGATTGACTTGTAACCCAGCCACATTGGTAAGGTCCTGCAAGCACTGCAATAACACCCAAACAGAGGGAGAATCCCCTGTAGAAAATAGCATGAGGTCATCCGCAAACGCAAGATGCGTAATGCGTAAAGGCTGACACTTAGGATGGAAATTAAAGTCAGAATCCACAGTATAAAATTTAAGGGCCCTCGACAAGTATTCCAAACACAAGACAAAAAGGAGCAGGGACATCGGATCGCCTTTGCGCAGCCCCCTCCTGCCCTTGAAATAGCCATGTAAATTCCCATTGATAGATAACGAAAAAGAAGTGGTGGTGACACAATCTCGAATCTAAGACACAAATCGTGGAGGGAACCCAAAACCCAGCAGCAAATCCACCAGAAAACTCCAAGAGATCCGATCATAGGCTTTGGAGAGATCAAGTTTAATCAAGCAACGAGGCGATATACATTTCCGGCTATAGCCTCTGGCCAGTTCTTGAGCCAAAAAAATGTTGTCATACATATTTCTCCCCGGAATAAATGCTGATTGAGCATCATCGACTCTATAGGCCACCACCCCTTTCAATCGAGCAGTGAGGATCTTAGAAATCACTTTATACGAAACATTCATACACGTAATAGGTCGAAAGTCTGCAGCTCGAGGGGTATGGGTGGTCTTTAGAATAAGAGTGATGAGGGTGCGATTCAATTGTTTAAGCAAACAGCCACTCGTAAAGAATTCCTGGACAGCCACCGTCAACGTCCTTCCCACCATATCCCAATTGTGTTTGAAAAAAGCAGCAGTATAGCCATCCGAGCCTGGCGCCTTATCATTGCCAATATCAAACAAAGCAGTCTTAATTTCCTGATCCGTAATAGGGACAATCAGCTGATCATACAGGTCAGCAGTGAGCAGCGGACCATTTCTAACAATCCAAAAATCTAACTCCGCACAAGGGGGAGACGACCCGAAAAGCTCTTGGTAATACTGCAATAAACCCGAAGTTACTTCCTCCATCGAAGAAGTATTCAAACCAGCCTCAGTTCGCAGATGGGTAATTTCATTGAGTCGCATGCGTTTACAAACTAAGGAGTGAAAATACCTGGTGCTAAGATCAGCCTCCATAAGGTGAGTACCTTTGGCTTTTTGTTGAAAGAAAAGTCGTTCAGCTTCTTGAAGAAAAGCAGCTCGCTTACGAGCAGCGTTCAGCTCTAACATCATTGAAGGGTCATTCGGTGCATGGAGCGATCTTTGGTATGCAAGTTGAAACGCTTCATCAGTAGCCACAACTTGCTGAGAAATATGTCTATGAACCGAAGAGTTGAGCTGCTTCGATGGGAGCTTCAAAGCCTTTAATTTTTTCACAAAATTAAATTATGTGGTACCACTATCTGGGGAGGCCCAGGCAGTGCGAACTAAATCCGAAAGGCTAGGATGTTGAAGCCACATGTTAAAGAATTTAAAGGGTCTGTTGCCCTGATCAAGGTGTTTCTCAAAATCAACAATACAAGGACAATGATCCGAATCAAACCGCATAGCCAGGAATCTAGCAAAGCAATACCAGCCCCTCGACTCCCAATCCTCATTAACTAGAACCCGGTCCAATTTAGCCTAAAGGTGGTTCTTCTGTCATGTAAAAGTCTCACCACTTGAAGGAGCATCGTCTAACCCCAAAGTCACCCGAAATTCTTGGAGGTCCTTGAGAAAGTAATCAGTAGTGGGTTGATACCCAAGACGTTCGGTAGACTTACATACACAATTGAAATCCCCCATAAGCACCCAGGGAGAAGAGGGAGCTCGGCCCATCGCAGTTAACCGCTGCCAAAGGTCTCAACATTGAGTAACACTGTAGAGGCCATAAATACAAGATACCAAAAATTCCCGACCGGTAGGAACATGAAAAGCACGATAGTGAAAAAACTGATCCGTCCGTTCCAAAATCTGATAAGAATAATGCGAAGAGTGCCAGGAAAGAACCATTCGTCCTTTCTCAATCACGTCAAAATTATGAACATAATCCCAATCCGGAAAACGCTTACACATCAGCCGGTCTAAGCCCATCACCGTGAGCTTTGTTTCAAGAAGATAAAATAGTTTACATTGGTGCTGCCTCACTAAAGTGGCAACAATCGATTGTCGCGAGGTCGAACCCAGACCTCGGACATTCCAATAGAGAAAACTCATTTTGACAAGCGGGAGGGACCAACCCCTCCAGCTTTACTAGTAGTATTAGCCTTTCCCCGTGGCATTCCAGAAGTTATGGATTTCGCTGGGCCTTTATCCCCTCCCTGAAGACCAGAAGTAGAGCCTGCAACACCCTTAGATTTATTGAGAGTAGGAGCTGGCGAAGAGGCCGCAGGCGGAACCAATGCCTGACTTGGAGCCACAATTGGTAGAGTGTCATTAGCCCGATTTGGGCTCTCGGTGGAAGGAACAACCTGAGGAGTAGCAAGAGCCTGAGGGGGGCACTCAGGGGAAGGAACAGCCATAGCTGGAACCGAAGGTGGAGAAGGCTCGGAAGTAGCCGCCCCTTGAACAAGGGCCTTCACCGGTTGGGAACTCCGAGCTTTGGGAATCCATTTTGGAGGCTTCGCCGGATCCTTTTTACAGATAAAAACATTGTGTCCCATATGCTTACAGTCACAGCAATAGGAAGGGAAAGTCTCATACACCACCTGCTGCGTAAAACGATTACCTTCTGGCAAAAGAACATCAAAACTAGTAACTGGCCGTTTGGAGACGTCCACCTCCACAAGAAGCCGAGCATACCCGACTCGGGCGCGCTGAATAGTGACCAAATCAGTACAGATGGGTTTCCCCACCATTGAGCGAAGTTTAGACAACCCTTTGTCCGTCCATAGATCCAGAGGAACATTGGGAAGCTTGATCCACAACGGCATTGCCATAAAGTCCTTGAAATTGAAGGAAAAACCAAGGGCTAACATTTTTAGCATAAGGGTCTTCCCATATAACACATACGGCCCTCCTGCCAAAACCGATGTACGAGCCTGATTAGAGTCAAACCGGAAAACCAACCATCCACCTTCATAAGGGATCAGTTGACAAGCCACCCCCATTGGGTAATCAGCCCTTCTACTGCCTTCATACCTGGAAACCTTTCGGTGAAAACACCAACCAGACAATACCCCCATTCCTGTTCCAAGTCCAACCGATCCTCAGCCAGTATAGTTACTTCTTTGGTTGCGGGAAAATGCTCCATCCGTAATCCCTGTGTTAAATCCCGATTATTCCGAAAGAGGCTGGCAAACGAAGGTTTACCTTGGGTACCGCCCTCCTCAGCTGGGGCAGAAGAGGGAGGCCCCGAACCCACCGTAGTTGGAGCACCTGAAACGCCATTTGAAACTCCCAAACCTAGCATTGGATCCGTCGGAGGGGAATGAGGAGAGGCCTCATCCTGTTGCTCCTCATCAGAGGCCTCCGACTCCGAAGTCGCCTGTGTATCCCCACCTGTAGCTTCTGCCTCATTAAGAACACCCTTCCCCGTTTTCAAGGAAGCGCCAAACTTCTTCGGGCCAGTAGAAGGAGCCCTAGAAGTCACCGATTTCACCCCTACCAAGGAGGTCGCTGGAGGTCGCGCCGCCACCGAGGGCTGACCAGAGGAGGGGGAAGCCTCCTTGTCCACCTTCACCACAGAACCCTTTGGTTTTTTCTTGTCCATGGGCGCCAGACCAAGACCCCGTCGCCCCTCTTCAGGAGAAACCACGCACACCAGGAGTCGCCCAGTTGAAATCAAACTCCCGCCAAAACTCCCAATAGCGACAGAACGACACCATAGAACAGCAGAAACAAAACACCAAGCACACCGGAACACCAGCACTATCGTAAACACCAACCCACACAGGCAGATTCACGGACGCAGACTAGGAGAAAAATTTCTTAGAGAGAGACACTCTCGAACATCCCTTACAGTTTGACCATGTCCATTTAGTTCAACTCACCGCGGCTCATTCTTATTTGCACGCCACGATGTCTGAGATTCCCCCTTGAGCTCATCATGGCGAACGGTGCAAAAATCCCGAAAAAAACTGATTTCTGGGCTGTACGTCGCGGCGTCACTTTTTGTCCTCGCCGCAGCGAGCACCCCTCCTTCGACTGCTCGAACAAGCTTTCGTATTTTAACCATAACTTTCTCTATCTTGATCCAAATTGGGCGATTTTTAATTTTTTGTAAACTATAGACATAGGGCTACAACTTTTATGAAGAACTAGAGTTTTAATTCTGTCTCTAAGAGTTTAAA
>JANZLD010000236.1:60781716-60797395 GCA_026413575.1 Erythroxylum carthagenense
TTAGATCTATTTAAAAAGAATTATTTTAAATAAAAAATACACAAGTTTGTATATCTTTTCCTGACCAAAAAGAATATGTGTATTTATTTTATTATTGTAATTACAATAGTTAAATAAATAACTTGAAGAAAATCCTTGTTCTTCAAATTTTATTCCTTTCTCAACTATGAATATTAATTAGTTGTTTATTTATTTCAATCAACTCCTTTCATATCTTCTCTATTAGATTTTGCTCTCAACAGAAAAAAAAAAATTTGTACCGCAAAGTCTAAAAATCAAACTCCAGTCTGGAAAACAACGAGAATGCAAATGCAAATGATAGGAAGGTGCATTGATTAGTTCCTTAGCTTGATTAGTGCACCGAAAAAGTAGAAAAAGAGGAATATATGTCAACTTTATTAAAGTCAAGATAATCCTGATTGCACCATAGGGATTAGGGGGTAGAGACGGAGGGATCTTTCAGCATGCTTTGAAGTAACGTGAGAGTGATTATCTTTTATGTTTTTAAGCAATTAATACTAATCATCCCATGCTTTTTATATATATATATATATACATATTATGAAGGTTCACCATAATTATAAAAAGCCAAGGCCTGCCCTAAACTGTCATGTTTCCATCACCAACCCACAACACCACTTGTGGTGCTTTTTTTGAAAGCCCTCAATTGGAAAAGGACTTACCTAAAGAAAAAAACACTTATCTGTGCCTTCCACCACCACTGACTGACTCAAAAGTCAAAGCACCAATCGGCACGGTGGAGATTGGAGAACCCCACATTAACAAAGAGCTTGAAATTAAAACAAAAGTGAAAACTATTAAAGAGGAAAGAAAAAAAAAAAAAGCAATCATCTCACGACGAACGAGGAGAGACGGAGCCAGCCACGTGATGGAACGTGCTGGCACCACTCCATTGGAACATCCTTTGACATCATCGTACGGAACACAACACTGACGTGTTCCTATAAAATCGTTGTACGGACACAACATGGTTTAGAGGAGTTTGGGTGCTTTTTTACTTTGCTCTGCTTCACATCCACGGTGTCCACTGAGTGCCTGAGTTATTCATGCAACCTTTTGAAACATGTCTCATGTCTGAGAGAAATTGGCAATCGACAGGAATGTTCGCTGTCCTTCACTTCACATGCTAAGTTGCCTCTCCGTCGGATACCGGAAGCGGGCGTTGTCAGTTTCTCCGAACAGGTGTCACCAAGCAACACGATGGGCATCAAACTTTTGGCGCCTCTAGATGTGGCTTTTATTGGGTGGAGTAATAATGGGAATCACATGTAATTTTGCGTCTCCTTCATTCATATATACTATTATTACCTTATGTATATACATTATTCCCTCTTTTCTTTTTTTGGGAGGTTCTGTTTTTTCTGCTCAATTTTCCAAAAGAAGAAAGGGGATAGGTTCTTTTTATAGGTTTATAACTACCCCTCCTACTACTACTTGCTAGGTGTGTCATCACTAAATTCGAACTTTGTCCTTCACCATTTCCTCTATGATAATATCTTCCCTCTAGGGTTTGTATCGTCTTCCTTGTTTCCGTCTTCTATCTCTTTGCAGATTTCCAACTTCCCTATTCATCTTATTTTCCTTTATTTTCTTCTTTTCCTTGCCCACCTCCATTATTAATATAACACAAAAGGTTTGTTGTCAGCTGCTTCCTAATTGGTCAGATTTGGTTACCCCTCTTTCTCTTTTTGGGAGCCTTAATTATCTGCGTTTTGTCCGCCTATTTTCAACCTTTGATGTTAGAACTAGGTTGTCTATCAGAAATCAGTCTGTTTTCGCTTCACAGGAACTGAAAAATCTGCCATTTTTATTTTCTGGGTCTTCCTGTTTTGACTCACTTTCTTGCGTTTTACGTCCCTCCAATTTCTGATTCGTTTCTTTGTCCAGGTTCTCTACAGCAATGGTGAGAGGAAAGACTCAGATGAAAAGAATAGAGAATGCAACAAGCAGGCAAGTGACCTTTTCAAAGAGAAGAAATGGATTGCTTAAGAAGGCCTTTGAGTTATCAGTTCTGTGCGATGCTGAAGTTGCACTTATCATTTTTTCTCCAAGAGGGAAGCTTTGTGAGTTTTCCAGTTCTAGGTACAATCCTTTTGCTATATCCTTTTATTATGAAGTCCAAAGGCATTAGCTTTTCTGATTCAATTCTTCTCTGTCTTTATATATATATATTTTTTGTTCTTGCTATTTTTTGATGTATTCAACGCACTGATTTGACTAACCCATAACTCGTTGTTTTTGTAACCTCTTTAGATTCTATATATGGGAATATCAGTGTTCTTGATTGAGCTAAAAATTGAATTCATGAAAGCTTTGGCAGCTAGCTAGCTAGCTAGCGACTCAAGTTCTTAAGAATCAAACTAGTACGATCTCTCAGTCTTTGTTTGTCATAATTACGAGCGTCGTTTTGAAATCAAATCTTAGGTCTTGGTCAAAATGCTTTTGTTTTTATTTTGTTTCTTCATGTTTTTCCCTTTTATCTCCTGCGAGTATACTTTCTGGGTCCAAAGATGTCAGTCGCTTCTCCAAAAGAGATTGACAGCTAACATGATTTAGGGTTCAACTCAATCCGTTAGATCTATTGAATACTTCACATCCAGGATTAACAGCAAAAGAACAATCTTGATGGCAGCAACCAGACTTGTCATAAAATAATATATGGCTACTTAGCCTCCTTGAACATTCTTCTTTTTCCCCACAGGTAAACCAGATAAGAAAATTGAACACCGAGTTTTCGTCAAGAGTATAGAATTCTATGCGAAACTCAATTTGTTAATAGTCCATGATAGCTTATACGAAGCTTGCTATATCTTTCAGTAAGTCTCATGGTTTTAAATACATGTAGAGAGTGGAATTTCATGTGAGAATTAACATTAAATAGACACAAAATTAAAAACATGGGACTTACTGAAAGACACAGCAAGCTTCGTATAAGCTGTCATGGATTATTAACAAACTGAGTTTCGCATAGAATTCACAAAATTTTAAAAAAAGGAAAGGAAAAAAAGCAAATGAAAACATGGAATCTAGCTGACTGCTTGGGGGTGGGGTACTCTGAGAACTTGTGCACAGATGCTACGTATTTGTGTTCCTTATCTTATAAAGTTTCCTGCCCTTTTATACATATAAATTGCATAGTAGTTCTGAAAAGGAAATGCAATGCGTTCCCCAAGATAATCAGACTCATAAATATATATTGGTCAAAAGAGATTTCTTGTTCTTGATGTTGGTGTTAAGTGGGGTTATTTCCTAGAGATAATCACATGATTTACTGAAACGAAGTAGAGTAATACATGATTATTATATGAACTCAAATGAGGCTTAGTTCCCAACAATTTGGACAAACTCACACGTACGCTTATAGTTAGCACATCCGTTGATTCAACCATTAACCAGTGCTTAGGATGCTGGCTTTACAGTATTTTCTGAAACTTTCAAAACGGGGACATTTGAGGATTTATGAGTGAAATTGGTCCCATGCATAGGCAAGTTCTAAATGAAAGGTTGCTGTTTTAAAAGTATGCTCTCTTCTTGTATTTGAGTCAGCTTGATAGGAAATGCTAATACAACATTATGGAAACTCAATACTCCTATGTTGGTTAGACTTTTACCTTATGAAAACTTCCTAAAGAAAAAAAAAAAAAACAAATTGACATTGAAAACTACACTTGATAATGAACATTTAGTGAAAGAGTTATTAAAGCCTCCCCATTAAATATCAGGAATCAAACAACTAGTTAAGCAAATTCGATTAATTAAATTACAGAGTTACATTTATTCATCATCTTCTTAACTAGCTAGCTATAATATAGGATGCTAAAGTTGACTGTCATATATAAGTTTGTTCGTGTCTTAGTCCGTGTGTGGAGTTCTTAGTTTGGAACTGAAACTTTATTTTGACTAACAAAACTTCCAGTCTCAACACATCAACATGCGATATAGCTGACTCAAGGGCCTAAATTACGACGTACAACTATAGTATTACGATTTCTAGATCATTGCAATCGCTATTTAAGCTTATTGTGATATGCTATAGCTTGTAATCTTATATTGCATGCTAGGTAAAACTAACTAAGTTTGATCTGCATGCTAGTTACTGTTGGTTTGGGTTAACATCCTACTCTGGCTAGGAGATCTATGGGCAAATTTTGATCAAGCCAAGATCGCATAGATGCAAAATGAATCGCATACTTTTTAACTTGTGAATGCACTTAAGAGAATCATGTATCTGTATATAATTATATTGGAATCGATGAGGTCTTAGGATTGCTTGAGACCTACATGCTTCATATATAGTTCTCCTAGATTTGGGTTGAAGAGTAAGAAAACGAATATGGGTTTAAGTTAAATTTCCAAATACAAAAAATATAATTTCCCTGCAGTTTTAGGACGAGGCCACAAAATATGCCTAACTAATTAACATATAAATGGAACTAATTTAAGGTTGGATTACCAATGTGAAACGCGAGGTTGTAAATTAGTGTAGTTTGCATTAATACGATTAAGACCTTTAGATTATGTTCTGCCTAGTTCATAGAACATTGAAATATAGTCAATGAATTAATAATTATATGCCACTAGAATGTTGGGTGGATCATATTACGGTACAAGACGTACTCATTGGCTTTTTGTTGTCGATTCTGTGAGTTGATAGAATTTCACATATTGATTCTACGTCTAATTGAGATTCAACTCAAAATAAAATCCTAAAGTTAAATCAAGTAAGGGTTTCATTCTTGTTTAAATTAGAAAAGTGATGTTTTGAATAAAGAATATCAAGTAAATGCAAGGTGGTTATTGCATAAAATCATTTCCTAGTTATATTCAATATTTTAAAATCCAAACAAGTTCAATCTGTTTAATAGTAAAAATTTTGAACCGATTAACTTTTCAGTTTGGTTTTTAATATTTCAATTTGATTTAGTTTAATAATTATTTATGTTAAAAATCGATCAGTTTATTAATTAATATGCCAGTTTTTTTGTAAACTAATAAGTTTTATAAACCAAAATAAATCGATTAATTTTTATTTAACATCTTCATTTTTCAATTAAGCTTTAAAGTTTTTGAAGGGTAAGAATAATCTTTTTTGATTATTTTTAAAATTTTTTAATTTTATTCAATCTTTAATCGATATTATATCGTTTTAATATCAGTTGAACTTTTTAAACTTAAAATCTCTTATCTTATTAGTTTAATTTTTGGTCAAGCTTTTAAAGCATTAGTTATATTCACCACTTAATGGATTGGATATTACTAGAAAACTAAGGATAAAAGACACATGATTCTCCAATGGTTTAATTAATTAAAAAAAACAATAGTTTCTAATCTTTCACAAAAAAATCTTATTGTAGATTTCTATTAAGAAAATAATGTGAGAACATATGTCATAAAAAATAATACACATAGCTATTATGTTAACTCAATTTTACTTTTAAACTCAAATAAAATGAATTAAAATTAATTCAAACTAAAATATTATTTTAGTTATTTTAAATTAATAGTTAGATTCGAGGATATGAAATAAGTTAGGTTATTATATTAACAATGTTTGATTAATTTATATGTGCTATTTATATTATATGTATTTCGTCATTATTTTTTAATAGAAGTCTAATAATTTTTTTTTGAAAAGATAACAATTACAAGGAAAATTTTCAACAACTTTAAAAATTATGTCATTTTTTAAACAAATTAGTTAAATTTCAAAGAAATTATATGTTTTCTAGAGGAAAATTAATAAAATTATTGAATAGATATTTTTGAAGAAAAAACTTGAATGTCCTAAAAAGTTGGTTTATTAGTTTCAATTTCAACCTCCAAGATGAGAATCTTGATTTCCAGAAGATGACAGGATAACCGAATATCAGGTTTAGAATGAAACATAGTTAGGGCATAGAGAGAAATATCTTCTGTTTAATCTATTCACCATCCTTTTTAGACCAAAAAGGAAGTAATGGCTTCCAAGTATAGATTGTTTTCATTGAACTATTACTAGTACTCCTAAGACTAATCACTTTTATCTCGTTAATCAATGGCTACCATTGTTGAGGTCCTGGGATTTTCTATAGGTACCTAGATTAAAAAATTTTAGTTTGTACCCACAATTACGAGGGGAACTCAAATGTTATCATTGCAGACCACCAAAAACATTATCTATGTGATAAATAAGTAGGCGTGCTGTTGTCATTCATCAAGGCTTAGATTTTCGATATATATATATTTAAACAAAGATGATAAGACTCATTTAAACTGGGTATCAGAATCATTAGCGTATGTTAATTGTTATGAGTATTTTAAGTATGACGTTCTTCCTTTTGGATGCAATATACCATTATTATTACCTTTTCTGGTTAACTACATCCCAAGATTCATAGCCATCTACGGTACCAATGTTTTAAAAATCTTATATTAGTTGAAATCAACTAACCTAAAGTTTTGACAACTAATAAAATTGGACTGTTTTGTCAACATTGTAAAAGGTATTTGTACAAAATTATTAACATAATATCAATATTTCAAAAAGATATTACATGGAGACAATCAATTTTGGTTGATAAATAATATACAGTAGATATTCCTTGTTGCCAATTATCAAACTACAATGACACAAGGGATGTAGGGAAAAGGACTGATACCACATGAAGCTTAACCTAATTATTTCTTTCTTTTAATTGGAATGGGATGCACAACTAATTTCTCTTATTAGGAGAGGAGGAAATGTGTGGTTGAGTCAAAAGCTTCTTGATATATTAGAATGCTATTTTCGTATACTGGTAAATGTTCAGTTAACTATCAGGGCTCGGTGTGACTACAGGAAAGTAAGAGTACCTTTTCATTTATCTGAGTTTGAATTTTAAAAAGGGTAAAAGATTATTGGGTGATTGTAATTATTTCTGATTGTAATATACCAAATAATTATTACAAGCAGAACAAATCAGTACTTTAAATTGGAGAATGAAACAACGATAGAGAGAGAGAGAGAGATACAAAATGCTGGTTTGGTGATGATGTTGTAGATATTTTAATTTAGGTTTTATTAAATTGTTAAGTTAATCCTTATTGATCTTATTAATACAAACATACTTTTATATTTTATGCTGGTCTTTTGAATTAAAATAACCCCAAATGAATAGTTTCAAAAAAGTAAAAATGTTTTAAATTAGTTATCTTAATTTATTTTATAAGCATGTAATAATTTATATTGAACTAAAATAACTAAAAGAATTTGGGGTGTTACTTTATATTTACGTTTTTCCTTCGATGAATATTCGTTAATAAAATAAATTAATTTTCTTACATTCAAATATTGATGAAATTGTTATATTCTATATATATTAAACATGTGTCACACTTAATGTTATAAAATAACATTATGAATGTCTAACATTAAATTATACAAGCAGACAATAATCTATTTTAGTATAACAAATTTAAAGGATTTAAAATTAGGTTAAGTATATTTGAATTTTTACAACTAACCCTATGTTGTAACATGATATTATCATATGGATACAACACAAGTTTGTTGTCACCAATAGCATCTAAAATTGTGATTTAAAAAATAATATTGTAGGATAAGTCGGGGAAGTAGTGTAATAGCATATTTGTTGTTGATGGTTAGGGGATTTCCCTAGCTATCTGATCCTAATTTTCATCCTAAAAGCCTATGCCATCTTTTCTTACTTCACATAACCATGCCAGCTTCCTAAGAACCTTTTGTGAATCTCAAATGTATACATGTATTTGATTTTATGTTTTACGATAATCTTCTCCATTTGTGTGACTTTGAGGACAGAACCAAAACTTCCTTGCAGCTCTGTGTGCCCATCCTGTAACTGAGAAAAGTTTAGCTGGACTTTATATTCCTTCTTTGTTGTTTATTTGTACTATGCCGGAGTGTGAAAAGGTTTTTTTGGAAAATTAAAGGAAATATATTATCAAAATCTGGAATCCAAAATGTACAATCCTATTACAAGGATAATTACAAAAATTACTACAGCCACTATTATACGGCCAATAACAATCCTCTCATATTACACTACCTTATAAATACTTCAGGTCACTCTGAGTTCCTGTCTGATGATGTGTTGCGTACCTTTTGCTATAATTAACTCTCTAATTAAATTAACTATATTTGCAGTAAGTTCATACTTGTGTAGTTCCATCTTTTTATATACGCCTCTATTCCTCTCTTTCCAAATGTGAAAAGTTGCTGATTACTATCCCTCATTTTGCCAGTATGAACAAAACTATAGATCGGTATCAGATGAAAAACATGGATCTTGGAATTGACAACAAAGTTGTTAAAGAAGGCATGCAGGTAATTATATTTCCACTGCCAGTAGCTTATGGATTTGAAACAAACTTCACAGCTTTCAATTAATTGCACGCATGTTGATGCTGTTACTATCTCTATGA
Source organism: Erythroxylum carthagenense (assembly GCA_026413575.1). Classification (NCBI taxonomy): domain Eukaryota; kingdom Viridiplantae; phylum Streptophyta; class Magnoliopsida; order Malpighiales; family Erythroxylaceae; genus Erythroxylum; species Erythroxylum carthagenense. The sequence goes on from JANZLD010000236.1 coordinate 60,790,159, forward strand.
AGTCATTAATATTGAATGATCGAAACTCCCAAGGCAGGATAATATATCTATCATATTCAATTCATTCCTTTTTGTCAACTTGATTGGCTAATTAAACAGATAAATGTGGATAATAAATGCAAGTTATGAAACAGTAAAAGATATGAAAAAGATTGTGGCTACTGGTTTAAGATTTGGTTAAATATAGCATAGTTAATAATTAGCAACATTAACTACATTTTTTGTGGTTATGAATCTTCTTAATTTTAATAAAAAAGTAAATAAGCTAATAATTTTAGTATATTAGTAATATTTATGGCCATAATTATTTGAGAACTTGAAGCAGAAAGTTTTATCAATCTCATGTCTGAAGTATCCAAAAGAATGAACTATTGCGGCCTCAAAATGATATCAATGTATAAGAATTGATAGATCTATGACTACAATCTTGAAGTTGTAGCCAATAAAAGTTTACCCCTTTAAGCACTGCAAAACATTTGATTTCTATAAGATAGTGCAAATCTTTAGCATGATAATCAACATAGATTAACATTTGAATTCTTTTACAAAATCACTGTAGCAAATATTTTGAGCAATAACAAATATATCTATCCTACCCAAACCAATTTTACAATCTACATACAAAACTGTTACAGTAAATTCCTAGGAGATCAAATCATAACTGGTGGATAGGCTACTATAATACATATGAACATCTATCTTCTGTAACTCGAAAATAGACCAAAGGAAGTAAGTATTTTTCATGTGGAGAAATCTCCTATAGACAAACTATTCTGGCAATTTTTTTTTATCACCTACTGATCTTCGAGCTTCTCTCAACTGAATGTCATGTTTTCATTAACTCCCTGCTGTAATGGAGGAATCAGTTTCATGCATGCTTGATGGCATGCGAAGTTTAGATACACCGGATACTAAAATATCAGTTCTCTTAGAATTGAGATCATATATCTCCAGAAGCAATCCCACCATGTGACTGTTATCATAAAAAGCAGATAGAATTTTGGATACCATCAGTGAGCTTTACATGCCTTCTAATAGTTATGAGCTAAAATAAATAAACTCCTCTTATCACTGAATGCAAAGGCAAACATATTGTACATTCAGATATTACACCAATTTAAGCAAACACAAATACATCAATTAAAACTAAAAAAAGTGCTTTATACTAAAAGATATTAGTGTTTTCATCTTAATTATTTTGTAAAAGGAAAATAAGAAGAAGTTATTTAAAGGCGCACAGTTTTCACACATAAACACATAATTGAAGCTTAGAACAGAAATTATCTTTAAGATGTGAATGAAATTCAACACCACAAAATGATCTGATCTACCTACTTTCATGCTTCACATAAAGAGAATATTTGAGTAAGCAAAAGGGCACAGTCATTTAAAGGTCGAGAATTTGTTATTTTAGTATAATCCTTAGCAAAAATATATATATTACCTTCGAATACATGTCTATAGTTAGATCGATTACTTTTAAATGCAAATTCTTTTCATTAATTATTTGCATATTTTAGCCACAGATTTGTTATTTATTGATGACATGATATAGTTGTGCAGTGGAATTAGGTTGTGTCAATTTAATGTTGTACTTCCTTTGAGTTGCACTGATATTTACATACTATATTTGAAGACAACGATAGACAGTTGAGACTACTGAGATCAGCTTCTGTATTAGTTTCCATAACTCTTTTGAAAAACAGCATGTATCATGTCAGAAAAGCTTATAACTCATTGAGAGCATAAAAAGAAATTCGAAGGTATTAAGGGCTTTTGAAAGTATATTTTTGGCATAAAATGATACATATGTTGAAAAGTATTTGTCTTTGCATGCAGCATATGAAGGACGACACATCTAGCATGGCCAAGAAGATCGAGCTGCTTGAAATTTCTAAGCGGTTCAAGCTTGAGACTTGCTGTTATCTTTTCTCGAGCTTTATTCATTGATAAACAACTGATACAAAAGCTCTAAATTATCAAATTTTGGATATATTTGCAGAAAACTTTTGGGAGATGGGCTTGAACCATGTTCGATAGATGAGCTAAGACAGTTGGAGAATCAGTTGGAACGAAGTTTGTCAAAAATAAGGGCGAGAAAGGTACATAAAAGCCATTTCCCTAAGTTCAAGGAGAATTAATGAACTTGGAAGGATAAGAGTCTCCCTTTCCTAAAAATTTGTACAAGTGCCCCTTGAAATTTTCTATACAGCATAAACTAATTCAGGAAAACTTTCTGATAGTTAAGAACTATTCACGTTTGTGCAGTATCAATTGTTCAGAGACCAGATTGAGAAGTTAAAGGAAGAGGTACAGTATTTGTTTTGTATGTCAACACAACTTTACTCGTATTATCCAATTTGTGATTACCATTGTTGTGCTCTAAAACTCAGGAAAGAAAACTGCTGGAAGAGAACAAAAAATTACGGGCTAAGGTAATTCCCTCACTGTTCCACTATATTATTCTAGCTATTATTGTCATACCAGAACTGAAAACTTGATATGTTTAAAGAGTATCGAAACCACGCACTAAAAAACTTAATGAATGAGGACGCTCTGTTCATGTTTGGGCCAAATCATGTAGCGCGGTATGCAACCACTGTGTCTGTCAAGCAAAAGGCATGCATTGGAACAAAGTCAAAGCATGGAGGTGGTGACAGAATTGTTCATAGGTCCACCAGAGCAACGGACCCCACCAAAATCGTTCACTTGATTATTACCTGTTGCATATTTGCAATCCCATAATGTATAATGTTTTAGCCCCTTCCTCCCTTCTGGTGGCTTAATAGAGATTGATAAAGCCAAATAAATTTTGTGAAATGACAAACCATTATGACCATGTCCATGTGTGATGAGAAAATACACATCTAATATTTGAACGAATGTATAAAGTATTAACTTTTTATAGTATGTTGAATGTGGGACTGTTGATTTTTTTCTTCCTTTAACATGTGTGTGTTATATGATTAATTTTCCTTCATCTCTCCCTCTCTTTCTATCTAGCTTGATTACGTATACTTAGGCCAGACGACATGGTTAAGGTTATTATTGCTGACCACCATCTGCAAGCAATAAGCTTTCTTCTTGCGCTAACATATATACCATTTAGTTCAAGTAACATGGGTTTGTTGGGGAAAGGCATACCAACTGCTGTAAAAGTAGGATATATCTACAGCAACTCAATCTGATTGTCTAGCAGCAAGAATAGAATGTATATTTGCTGTCAATGTACTGCAGCTATTCTTCTATTATCTTCAGTAGATTCAAGACTTCCATCTGTTTTGTAGTTGAGTATTTTTGAGGTCAGTGAAACCAAAGTTGGTGTTTATGGAGAGTTTGGTGCTTCAGTTATAGCCGCTGTAGCTTCTTCTTTTTAAAAGATGAGCAGTACTGTTGCTACATTCAGCAAGATAAAGATGGAATCCAAATCCCATTGTTCAGAAAGACCTTGATTGTAAGTTGGATTTTAACAGTGTGGCATTATTTAGACAGCAAGATCAACAGGTTAAGCAGCTTATTATCAGAATTCATAAACTGTAAAATGAAATTTGAACAAAAAATGATATGAAAAGAAATAAAATAAAATATTCGTAAAATAATGTAAAGACTTTTATTCGAAATGATAAAAATTCTAAAGGAGGCATGAATTTTAGAAAATATTTAATGAAAAATAATTTTAATTGAAACAATGATTGAGATTTACTTTAATTAGCCTTATTGGAAAAAAAACACTTTGGATTCTAAATTATAAAAAATAGAAAATTAGGTACAAATGTCTATGGAATAAAATAGTCCTAAAAATCTGAAAGGACTTGAAGATTAAATTCAAAGGATACTTAATAGATTAAATGACCATAACTTAAGACAAAATAGTAACCAATAATAAAGAGGCTGGAATGAGAATCTAACATTTGTTCTCTAACTTTTACTTGTTTAGTTGTTGGAAATGGATAAAATAGAGAACGATAAAAATAAATATAATTCTAAATAATCTTTAACTTTTAATCCTGGAATAAGCTGAAACAAAATATTATGAATAATAGATAAAAAGATCAAAATACCATTATAATATTTTCAGGATATTGATTTTTATCAAAATATTATCATCAAAAATTTATATTAGGATCTTTTATATTAATTTTTTAACAATTATTTTTATTGACTTTTTATTTATAATTATTTAAAATTAAAAATTTACAAATCAATAAAAAATTTATTAATTATTTCTAAAATATAAAATATTTTAATTAATTATTTACAAAATAAATCATATAATAACTAAATATGAGTAAAAATTTCTTATTAACTTTGTTTGATTTAATATAACCAATAATTTCATTACTATTTCCATTTATCCTTTTTATTCTCATTTTTATTTTTTTATTTTGATTTCTTCGGTACAAATTACCAAACGAACCCTTATAAGCATGAGAGTCCAAATTCAAAAAAAGTAGAAGAGACATAAATTTATTTATAATAAGTTTATAGGTGTAATTAAATTTATGAGTCTTATCTTTTGATTTTTAAATGAAACCTGACTTTAAAAAGAGAAATTAAGCTTTTGAAAATTTATTTTAATTATATAATTTATTGGGTTCTCAGTCTCTCTCCTCTGATACCACATTATTGGGTTAAATATTTGGGTCAAATATTTAAATAAATATAACGAAAACAAAAAAAGAAAGATAAGAAAATACGTTTTAATTTTTATTATATGAATTTGAGCTTATAATAAGTACTTAAGAGCGTGTCACGTTTGATCTAGATTCTTAAGAACTAAGAGTCTAAATAGGTTTGAGTTTGTTTTTTTTTTATAAGGACCTAAGACCAAATATAAAAGAAGTTAGGAAAAACACAAACGGTACCTATTATCAAACATAAGACAGACTATTGGGCCAAACTCATACAGACCTCTTTATTTTTTTGGGCTGTTGAGTGACTCTTGTGGCTTGGACGTGTATGACAAATTGCCACCTATTAGAAAAGAATGAATTGAGGAATTAGTAAAAACGAATGTAATTTATTAAACCATAGTTAATTGAAATTTCTTAAAACAACCAAGACAATATATTTGATTCAAATAAACGTAAAACAATATCAAAGACATTGTCCCCTAAATAACATAGATGTATTTGATTAAGTAGATAATTTAAAATATATAAATAAAATTTAAAGATAGAATTAACTAGAATGTTGTTAAAGACAACAATAAATTAATAACACATGTTCAATTATAAAATTTTTTCCATGTTATCTACTATATGTAAATAAAACTATTAAGAAAATGGCTGTCTAACTGGAAATTATTGACCAAGTATGGTCAACCTATAGTTTTGATAATAGTAAAATGTATTATTAGTAATAAATTAACTTTTGGTGATATTGGTGGTTCTATTGTAATGGAATCATATAATATGTGAATGATGAAGTTCAATAGAAGGATAAGATAAGTAAATGAGTCAATTGAATGAATTGAGCAATCCAAGAATGAACAAAATGGACAAAGTGGATAACATATGCAAAGTTTCTAGAGAATTCAAGTGAAGAACCGTGAATGAAGGGAATTATGCATATTAAGATTTAAACAACTCATTGTATCCTTTCTTATAATCTTAGTCATTTCAATGAATTACAAACTCAATCTTTACATGATCATTTGAACTTAAGGCATATTGCATATATTCATTTTGAAAATTTAAATAATAATTCATTGCCATAGAATATGCCAAAGTATTCAAAGTCTTAAATATATATGATGTTAGACACCATTGTAATGCAATTTACAATTTCACACAAGGTAATCTCTCCAAATCCTTACAACCGGGTTAATACCTATGATCCACGTCCTTCATGCATAGTAGCCTCATGTTCACTCCCTATTTTGCATCTCTTTGCCATCCTTTTTTTCTTGATGAGCATGTGTTTTCTCCTTTATTACCTGTCCACTACATACAAGCTAACTATGTGCTTTGATGCCTGGTCTTCCTTCTGGGATGGCTTCATTAAAGAGTCTCCCTTATTGCATTAAGAGCTAATGCACTATAAGAAAAATAAGTTTTAGTGACGAAAATTACCGACAAAGAATACAGATTTTTTTATCAAAAAATAAATTTGATAACTGAAATTATAGACAGAAAGAGTGATCGAAAAATCCTTCATAGTTAAATTTTACCAATGAAAATAAGGAATATGTTAGGAGATTTAGAGATGAAATATCGTAAATCCTTCGATTAATCGGAGAAATGACCATAGGTAAAATTTACCAACAAAAATAAGAAATTTGTCGGTAAAATTAGCGATGGAATGTTATATATCTATCAGTAAATTTAGCGACAAAAATTTGTATTTTTGTCCTTAAAATTTGGTAAATTTATAGACGAATTTACAATATTCTGTCATTAAATTTGTAACAAATTTCAAATATTCCGTCGGTAAATTTACCAATGATAAATTGTATGTCCGTCACTAAATTTACTAATAAACATATTATATTCCATCGCTAAATTTATCAACGGAAAGCATCATCTGTTGCAAAATTCTTACTGGCGAATGTAATTTCGTCGGAAAATATAGCTATGATAAATTTCAACCACTATTTCTCACTTCCTACCTAAACTTTCTATTGATAATGTTTTGATTTTTTGTGTAAATAATATAATACTGATTGATAAATACAAAGCAAACATTATTATGATTGGTAATATAATAAAAATATTATAATGTACACAAATAAATATCTTGAAAATAATTGTAAATTAATAATTCATATAAAAAATTAAGAGTAGCAAACTATCAAATACATTCAGTTATCTAGAAGCTATGCAGGTAGTGAAGGTAGATGCTCTAACTGTTATGATGAGGTCCTATCCCTCCCCTTCAACTCTTCTACCTCATTACAGAGTTGGGTTATGCACTTCATCAACTTCTTTACTGTGTTCCCAAACTGAATGACTCTCACATTTGATGCAGACCGCCTACTAGCTCAAGTTGTAGAGGATACAGAGGATTGTGAATAGAATGGTTTGTAAATAAACATAAGTCGAATATCCTTCTACGATAGTCTCTACCACCCACTATCAAGATATGCCTAACCCTTATAAAGAATTTCAAAGTTTTGAGACTATTTTTCAATACTTTCTTGTATTTGGTCATATCATTATAATTGTTTGTGTTAATAAGTGATAATTTTTAAGAATTAATATTAATGTATAGATCTTACATACATAAAGTTGTTTAC
>JANZLD010000236.1:60989013-60999761 GCA_026413575.1 Erythroxylum carthagenense
TAAAAAATTTGGTTAGATATATTTTTATTTATATTTAAAATATAATTAAAATTAAAAAATATTTTAATTTATATGTTATCAAACAATCTAATATATAAAGTTTTTATTTTAATTTTTTAAAAATAACAGTAAAACTCAAATAGCCAACTAAATTTTTAGGCCAGGTTCTCAGACATATACAGAGAAAAATTTTACCAATAAAATTTCTTAGCATACATTCTTTTCAAATTCAAATAGGAAAATGTTACGAAACGAACCATTGATTATTATAGTATTATATTATTTATATTATATTTATATATTATCTATTTAACATACTATATACATAAAAATTCTGAATTTACTTATTAAAAATCAAAAAGCTCAAAAGGACCACCTGGCATTTGTGGGTAACTCCACGTGTTGGTACAAGCCCCAAAAAAGTTGATTACGTTTAGTTGGCATGTGAAAACACGTGCGCAGCTTGCTTGACAAGTCTGGTACTTTCAAGCAATTGAAAAGCAGCTATCAGAGGACTCAGCGGCAATTCAATGAAGTTTAACATCTCCAACACGCCTCTAATTTCGCCCACTCTAACGCCTAACCGCTTGTTTTTTTGTTCGAACTTTGGTTAGTCTTTGAAGGTAAGCATGAAAAAGAAGAAAAGCAAAGCAAACTGTTAAAGCAAATAAAAGAGTTGCTAGAGTACGCGACTTAAAAGTCTCATTCTTTGAAGACCCTCTCAAATATTGAAATAATTTGAGCTTTCACTTCTAGAAGCCGGCAAAATTGGAGCATTACAGGGGTGAACTACTCAGACGGAAGAAGTGAAGGAAAGATGGCCACTTTGACTGTAACAACACCTTTTGTTCCTTCAAAGCCTAGACCCTCTGTTTTTGAACAGTTCTCTTCTCTTCTTCCGTTTAGAAGAAACCCCAAGACCAAGAATCTAACTTTTAGTCCTGTTAAGTGTTTTTTCTCTTTATTTGAGGTCTCTGTGGATCTGCTTTGTTTTCTTGTATGGTGTTGTTTTTATTTTGTCTGGAGTTGGTTGTGAGGTGGGTTTGTGTTGATTCAGGTGGCAAGGTTATTTGGGCCATCCATCTTCGAGGCTTCAAAGCTGAAGGTGTTATTTTTAGGAGTTGATGAGAAGAAGCATCCAGGAAAGCTGCCAAGGACTTATACATTAACTCATAGTGATATTACATCTAAGCTTACTTTAGCCATCTCTCAGACAATAAATAATTCACAGGTAACCGTTGAATCATTTTTATTCTTTTCCAAGAAAACTATTTTTGTGTTTTTGTTCTTTCACGAAAAAGAAAACGGAGGAATCTTTGGGAATTACATTAAAAGCTGAAATAGTTGCTTAGAAGGCATTCAAGATAACAGGTTTGTGGATTTTTCTAGAATAGTTGTAAACAAATCTGAGGAGCTGTGCAGAATTTGAATATCAAAATCATACTAATTAAATGGTAAGAAAGATTGGTTGATAGTAATGGAAATTGGGGTAAGTTTACAGCTGCAGGGATGGGCCAACAAATTGTACAGAGATGAGGTGGTGGCAGAGTGGAAAAAAGTGAAAGGAAAGATGTCACTCCATGTCCACTGCCACATAAGTGGAGGTCATTTCCTCTTGGATATTTGTTCTAGACTCAGATACTACATTTTCTACAAAGAACTCCCTGTTGTAAGATTTCTGAATAATGTTAATTCTTTTCTTTTATTTTTTTTCTTTTTTTCCCGTTACTTTTAACATCGGTGACCAACTAAAACTACTAATCTGTCAGGTGTTGAAAGCATTTGTTCATGGGGATGAAAATTTGTTGAACAACTACCCTGAATTACAGGAGGCTTTGGTATGGGTTTATTTCCATTCAAACGTTCCGGAATTCAACAAGGTGGAGTGTTGGGGTCCTCTCAACGATGCCACCGCGAAGAAGGAAACTCAGGGGGCGGTGTTGTTTCCAGAGCCAGAGCCAGAGCCATGCCAGGTGGAGTGTAGCTGCTGTTTTCCTCCCATCAGCTTCATTCCACAAAACATGCAACAACAATAGTAACACCCAAGCTTATTAGTCTTCTGTATCATAATTGTTTATATGTTTGTAAATATTACCATAAGTTATGGCCATTTTACGCCAGAAAATGCCCCTTTTATTGATGGGACTATCAATTGTAACTTTGAATTGCCACTGTCCAACTTAGCTATGATATTTATAGTTCTTTTATTATTTTGACACTGCTGCTATGCGAATGATAAGTTTATTATAGTTTGGAATCAAAGTGTCATTTCTTCTTAGTTAACTCTTAAATTAAATTTTCAATAGTTGGCCTAATTCCTTTTAGTTATACTTCAACTAGCAATACGCCTCCAGTCTTTATACCTATAGGCTTTGATAGACGCAAGCGTTAAAGAATGCTTACACCTACAAGTTTGATAATTAACTTTCATAGTTTCCTTTGTGATGGAATCTGTTTATACTGTTTCTGGAAGGCTCTCAAACGATACAGACTAAAAATTAACTTAAAAAGCAACCCTAGTTCATCCAACGTATATACAGTATTACAAATTAAGAAGGTTTATTTACATACAATTGCATGAAGTACTTTGCAACGGACTAACAAATCAAAGGATACACAGGACTGATCTACAAGATCAGAAGAGGGCATATGCAATGGAACAAAACCCAAATTTGAACCAACTCCAGAAGGAATTTTCCACCACAACTGCCATTTCAGGATTTCTGAAATGCTCTCTAACGACAGGCTTGTTGGCTCGGAAAAGCATGTCAAATGAGCTCCTTCTGTAGCTGCCCCAACCTCGCTTTAGAATCCTGCCAGAGCTAAAACTAGATATCTTACAAATTGGACGAACTCCACTCTACAGTACTCGTAGGAGTCACCGGATTGTAGTTCTTCCAAGTGAGGAGGCTCCAATTTCGCTCTCCGTGTTCTGTGTTGATAATGACATATGAGTTAGTTGCTGCTGGAAAATACAAGGTTAATATGCTTATGAGGGATTACACAGGATCATGTCTGTCCAGCCATCTCCTACGTTAAATGGAATAAAACGATATGGTATTGTTGGGAGTAAATCTCCACTTTTAGCAGAATGCAAATCGGGGTATGAGGTTGGAGCTTACAATATACCAAAAAGAATGTGGTACAGAAACATTTCTTAATAACCTATTGCAAAAAGAAAATGAAATTGTTTGTTTAATTAGGGACACAGTTATAGCCAATTAAAATGAACAAGGAAACTAGGTAAAAGTTGTATTCACCTGGGATTTAGGGGAAGGAAACACATTCCAAAAACGTAATGTTTCATCCCCTGCTCCAGTAACAATAGTCTGGAAAGAGAGTTTAATCATCGTAAGTTTATGTGGTTAATCACACATCAGTCAGAAAAAGGATGCATCAACACAAAACATTGCATAATTGCTGATGCGTCACAAAAGGGAAGCAAATATTATACTTATGCATACATAAAACAACCTGTCCATCAGGCGATATAGCAAGATAAAGGACTCTGTATGTATGACCAGTAAGAGTTGCCAACTGCATTGACAAAAAGAAGTCAGCGCAAAAAATTAAACATAAATATTGCTTAAACTGAGAGATAGATGCCGTACCTTTGACATTGTGGGGTATCTCCATACAATTATTTGGTTTTGAGAGTACCCATGAGTGCTGACTAGTTCATTTACATTCTTAGACCACACAAGATTGCATACCTGCCATGGGTACAAGTAGTATGACTTGAGACTTGAGCCTTGAGTATTTGAGCAATTGAAAGAGACAATAAATGCCAAAAGGTTAAAATTCTTAATAGTTCATATATATGCCAAGTATCCTTTTGCAAGAGTTTTGGCAAGCCTGTTGCTTTCTCTTCTTCCTTGATAAGTTTCATCAACAGATCTGACTATTTCACCACAATATTCATAGTAAATACAGATGAATATATATATGCAGGTACAAAAATCCGCAGAGTTTTTGAAGATTTATTAGGTTAGTAGAGGGGTATACATCTTGTAACAAATGACTCGAGAAGAGATAATAGTTCTGATGGTCGGTCCCAAGTAAAGAGAATGGATACCATATACAGTCATCAACACATATATGCAGTCAGACCCACTATTCCTCATATATTGATACACATACCCAAAAAGAAAACGTGCATGCACGTGTACACATTGATTTTGTGGTTAAAATTCATCTGTTCATGGTACAGTGTATTACAAACATGTAGTAGTAAATTATCATAGTTTTTCTTTGTGCGCTTGTTCAATTCTTTTGTAAACTTCTAAGACCTTTCTGCAGAAATTTCCTTATTCCCGTCTGTCAGGAAGACTTTATTTCCAAAAGCAATAGAGGAAAAACCATCAAATGCTTTGCTAGCAATTCGTGCATTACCTGACTACCAGTATCCATACAGCTGAGGTGTGAGTTAGTGGTTGTATTCCAGAACCTTATACAACGATCTGCAGTTCCACCTCCAGATGCAAGAAGTCCATGAAGATGAGGAGACCAAGCAATTGCTTTCACGGCTGCTGTATGTTCACAGTATTTTAGTACAGGTTGAGTTGACTGTTGATTCCAGACAAAAAGCTGCAGTGGATAACAGAAAGTTAACCTTTGACAAGGAAATCCATGACTGCAGGAAAACTGCTCGCTAGAGAATTTACTTATGCACACCGGAGATATCCATCACTTACCCTATTATCATTTCCACCCGATGCCAGCTCTTGATTGTCATAAGACCACTTGAGTCCACAAACCTGTATGACAACAAGAATTATTAGTAGGCTGAGGGGAATGAACTCAAGGAAAATAAAAACCAGAAATGAGGTAACAACTATTAATGAACAGAAAATAAGAAGAAAAGATTCTTACCTCTGACTTGTGTCCAGAGAGTTTGCTAACAAAGTCATCGTGAGCACGTATATCTCGTTGGAGAATACTCTTGTCCCGACTACCAGAAGACAAAAGACCTGAACTCCAGGCTAAGGCCCCAACACGCAATCTGTGGCCCTCCATGGCTCTTACCCTCTTGCATCGAGATGCATCCCAAATCTACAAATGAAGAAATTGGCAGGAATAAAGAAGCAATAGGTTCCTCCAAGAAAATAGAAATGTAGCAAGCTACCAATTTCCATTCATGATTTCGTTAATATTAGAAATAACCCAAGAACTAACCAATTTAGACAATTCAAGTTTCTAACCTTCCATAGTGCAGCAAAAGAGCTGCTCCAGAAGCTTTTTGGAAAATCACTCAATATACTTCCATAAAATAAGATAGTTGGTTTGAGAGAACTGTGTTTTATTGATGCAAAAAGAGCTTAGAGCTTATAAAAGAAGTAAAAGAGAGCAACTCACTCAATACAAGCTTTAATTTGGTAGGATAAAGAGTGAGAGTTAAGGTGAAAGCAAAGACAAAAACTGCTGAAACTTACTTTACATTAGGTTTTCTTATTATATAGGGAGTAATAAACATATATTTACCAAAAAAAAAAAAGTTAGACATATTATATTTGTTGTTTAAGACTTAAAACTTATTTACGAAGAAATAATTCTTATTAGAGTACAACTCAATTTTATTTTGAATATTTTTTTAATGAATCCCTTTAACAATAGAGTAAGGGTCCAAATATATATATATAAATACTCAGCCATTCAATAATGATATCTTGAACTTTTTTTCTATATACTTCAATTTTCAATTAGAAGGCGTGATGATTTCTTTCAAGAGTTATTCTTAGACTCTCGGAGCCGTTCCTAGTTCCCTACCTTCTATTACTTGTTTAACTCATTAAAACTCCAGCACTTTTAAACTGAATTTCCTGCAATCCAAAACTCTAATATTCTAGCCATATCAACCTAACTTGAAATTCAAAACCTAAAATTCGAATTCCAACAGCCAAAATTTGTAAGTTCTAGCTACTAGTTTGATATATCTTCTACTCATCCTACATCAATTTGGTATCATAGCTTTGGTTTACAATGGTAACACATAATAGGACATATAGAAGACTATTTAGCGACCTATAGTGTGAAGTACTTTTGAAAATTGCAAAAGAATTGGGCATCAATAATCCTTGTTCACAAGGTCCTCCAAAAACTAACTTGCATGTTACAACTCCTATAACAAAGCATGTTCGACAATTTTTGGAGAGGCTAGACAACATTGAAATTCATTCCCTAAAAGTAACATGAGAATTAATCATATCTTTACTGTTGTGAACTTAACTACTTATCATAGACATAATAGTGCACAATCTCCTATTGCAACTGTGCAAGTTATTGCCATTTCTCATTTTAAAGAGGAGATAGTGAATTTTCTTGATGAATAAATTGTAGCCACAAGAGCTATGGATATCGATGATTTCTTATCAAGTGAAAAAGGGATCAAGTTCTAAAAACACTTGAATTTTAGAATATGAATTTCAAAAATTGAATTCAAACTTGTATGATTAGTATTTGTTACACTCTGTGTTGAAGATGACTTCAAATAAGCTAGAGATGATTGATACAAAAGACCTTGGAGTTTATAAAAGAAAGAAACAGCGCAAATTACTCAACCACAAACTTTAATTTAGTGGGATGGAGAGTGGGAATTCAAGTGACAAAAAAGCCTAAAATTTACTTATACTAATTTTCCTTACTAGATAGGAAGAAATAAGTTAGATATATTATCCTAAATTTTTTAGAACTTAAACTTATTTAAGCATAAGGAATTGTTATTAGTTTACAATTCAATTTTATTTTGGATATTTTATTTAAAGATATCTTTACTAATAGAATAAGGGTTCCAAATATTTATATATTTATATAATCACGTGTGTGTGTGTGTGTGTGTGTGTGTACCTAGCCCTTCAATATATAGGATTTAATATATAGAAGGTGTGATGCATTTTTAAGAGTGATTTTTATACTCTAAGAGTGAATCCTAATTCACTACCCTCCATCACTTTTTTACCTCAATAAAATTCCAACACTTTTAACCTGAATTTCCAGCAACCCAACACCCTAAAATTCTAGCCATATCAAACCTAAAGATTTCAACTATTCCACACCTAAAATTCTGACAACCTAGGTTGAAATTCCAAACCTAAATCTCAAATTCCAACAGCCAGATTTTATTAGTTTTGAGAATTCTAGCTAATAGTTTTGATATAACTTCTACTTGTCCTACATCATTTATACTTACAGCTGGTTGAAAAATTACGGTAAAAAATTTGGTAGCAAGAAAGATGGTCTTAAATTAATTATCTTTGACAAGATAGCATTTGATGATTCTCAACAAGGACATTGGAAATACATGAAGCAAGTTGTTTTCTACTTGAAGAACCATTTGTAACTTTAACTTAACAACTGGCAGTATATATTACAGTATTTCATCGTAAACGGTAATGAAGGTCAATCGGGTGACAGGCATGATCTTTACAAGTTTCCACTTTCCAACTCATTACAAAAACATCTGTTGGTCGCATCATGTAAATATTAATTCAAAGGACTAGAATATTGCTGAACAACTTTTAAAAAAATCAGCAATATATGCTTCAGCATCATATTAGTAAATGCTACCCAAAAAATTTAAATATAAAGGAACCTTTAGAGTTCATGCACAGGTAGAACTTCATGCAGGTTCACAAAAACACTTCAAGGCTGGATGAATTAACCTCAACAAGATGATACACAAGATGTAAGTCACAATTAAATCATGCTGTTCTGGTACCTTCTTAAAACAAATCAAACTCATTAGAATGTTCATTAAATAGCAGTTCAATGCAACCTCATTAGGGTGTTCATTAAATAGCAGTTCAATGCAAGTATGTAACCCTATTCCATATTTTTATTATGTTTTCAAGTAGGTATGTCAGGAGACAAACAACTGCAGAAACGTTTTTTTCACCAACCTGGACTTTCCCATCGCTAGTTCCAACCGCAAGATGTGTACCCCGCTGAGCCCATCCAACTGAACACACACTATCATCCATCCCCAGATCGCACAACTTTGTCACCTACACTCAGCAAATGTGAATTTCACTCACGAAACCCAAATCCATTAACCAGACACAATAACTAAGCCCATTATAGCACATAATTACCATATTTCTGAAGACTCATGAGCTCACCTTGCTACTGCAAGCATTCCACAAATACACACAATTCGCCAGTCCCACAGCCAACACATTATGCGACGACCAGTCCACCAAATTCATATAAAAATCGTCTTGTAATGCCGGTGCATCCAATACCTAATAAACAACCAAAACCCATAAAGTTTACGGATTATACACTCAAAAATCAAACCCTTTCACCAATAAATCTGGAAAATCACATCTTTCCATTAAAATTATCAACAAGCTACCTTATATGGCGACCTTAGGACCTTCCTCGGAGCCTTCGCCGGACTATGACTAACGCCGGGACTCACGTCATCGAACCCAAACGGCGAGAGCGAGTGCATTGACTGTCTCGTTTCTGTCTTGAACCGGAAAATATTCCTTCCCGGCGAGTCGCTTTTATCAGGAGTATTCGGCCCAAAAAGCGCGGTTCGGAGGAGGGTGGCGTAAGCGGTGGAGCTGTCCTCTTTTCCACCATCAGAAGTCGGAGGGGTCGCCGCCGACGAACACGGTGGAGACGGCGAAGAAATGATGTTGAAAAGCGCGAAATTTGAGCCAGATCTGCTGGGTATGAACCTGTCGGAGTAAATGGTTCTCAACGGTGAAATGTAATGCTTGGAGTTGATCATACGGTTCACGTGGTCGGAGGGGGACATATTTTGTAGATCCAACGACGGCCGTTGCATCGTGGCAGGTACATTAAGCTGTGAAAAAGGAGGAGTCGATAGGTTAGCCGAAGAAGTAGTCGTGGAATCGGCCATAGGAAATGGCTGCAATGTACAGAGAGAAAGATGGGGGAGATTGAAGAAGATGGGTAGAGGTGGTGGTGGGTTAGGGTGTGGGTGAGTGTTTCGTGAAACTGTTGACTGTTAATTTTCCCGCGAATTAGGGTAACAAACACCGAAAAGGTTAATGTTTCTTGCGCGCAAATTAACGAGGGGTATTTCATAATTTAGGTTTGGAACAGTTATTTTCAGATCCGTCTCCACTCGCCGCTGACTTAGCTTATTGCTCCCCAGACATTCATACTAAAAACAAAATTTTTAATGACCAGAGTCATGGTAATTTTCTTTTCTTTTGCAATATAAAAATTGAATAAGGTTAAATAAGTGAAATGAATCAAGTTATATAATTATTGTCAGTAATAAAAATATAATTACATTGACATTAGTAACAAAACATAATTTTGTTTTAGCTCGAAAAGTCAATCAAAACAAAATTTAGGAAATGAAAATAAAAATTGAAAAAATAAAGTAAAACCGAACAACTCTGATATTCATCTTACCCTTTTTACTTCTCCAATCTTTCTCTAGTTTCTTCATTACATTCTCAATTTCTCACTTCTCTAGTTTTCTCTTATTCCTTGATAGGAACATTAATGCTCTTCAAAAGCATGTCAAGATGAATGCAAAATGTATATGACCTTGGACTTTTATTAATTGACATTTTAAGATTTAGAAAATTAAATTATTAAAGTATAAAAAAGTAATTCAATATAAAATCTAATTAAGTACACTAAATGCAGTAAGAAAAATGATTATTGCACTACAAGAAAAGCATGAATTAGTGATGAAAAATTACAGATGGTAAAAAAGCCATTGCAAAATTGACTAAAAAATTTTGTTTAGCGGTGGTAGCAATATCTGTCACTAAATACAAAGGAAAATGAATTTGTGATGAAGTTTATTGACAATATCAAATAACCATCAGTAAATAAGGTGGGAATTGTTGGCAGAATAATAAAATTTTTAGTTTGTTGGCGGAAATTTTCCGTCGGTAAAATCTCAAGCTATATGTCGTCGTCTGCTTCTGCTTGAACTTTTTGAGTTAAACCAAACGACTTCGTTTTATTGTACTTAAAACACACCCCTGAATCTCCTTCCTGCCACTTGCACTAATCCTCCTTCTTTCTCCTCTAGATCTACTGCTACATCGTCTCCTTTGTCAAAAATTACTACATCTATAATGGATTTTAGAGTTTGAAATTAAGAAAAAATACTTGGAGTTGGTGCTTAGGACTTAAAAGTAAGATAAAATTCCTAGATTGGAGTCTTCTTGTAATACATCATGGCTTTAAAGATTAAAATGGATTACTTCGCCATTAAGTTTCATTGTGAGGGCCCAATCACACCCATTTAGTATGAGTTATGTTGAGGGATGATATTCCTAAAAGAATTGGTGTAGTGTTAGGAGAAGAATCATGCATGTACTAAAAATATAAAAGTTAACTAGAAACATTTACTCATTTACATATATAACAACATCTATAACCACCATTTTACACTATCTATTAGTATGATCCTATAATTAAATAATAACATTAGTTTCTTTGGAAGTTTATAAATTTAACAAAGTATACATAGATAACAACACAACGTTAATGGATTGTAACACCCCACTCCCACAAGACCCGAATCCGATATCGTTGGTGATATCCGAGTCCGTGCCCCGCGAGGGTGGCGTACTACATCAGTCGATTAAAACTCAGTAAAAACCTTTTTTTTATTTTTTACTAAAACATTCATTCCATCAGAGCCATTTACTTTTTTTTATCACACTCATGTGCGCGGAAAACAGTAGACAATTTGCATCCACGTGCATAGATAAACATTTTCAGTTAATACAAATAGTCAACAAAAAAAT
>JANZLD010000236.1:61057381-61074992 GCA_026413575.1 Erythroxylum carthagenense
AGAAAGCTCTCAAGTAGAGCTACAACTTTCATGAAGACCAATTTAGCAAAATCAGCCTCATTCAACCCAGAAAAATTCCCAAAGTTTCCGATCACAATTTCAACTTTAGTCTAAAATTGCACTATTCATCCCTACATACATTACTACCTTCAAGCCAAAATTTAGAACTCTTCAAGCCAAAATTGGACATAACTTCCTTCACAAGAAATATAACCAAACACCTCTAGTTTAATTTAAGCCAAAAATCATCCCAATTGCACCACTATAGAAAAAGTTATGTCCAAATCACTAAAACATACACAAATCCAATTTCCAGCTTTTTAACCTAACTCAACTTCTATCACTTCCATACCAATTCTACACCAATAAGCACTTAATTTATTCAATATATCAACCACAATCAAAGCAAGACCTCCACTTGAACATTTATTCACAAAATGGCAGCAACATACACTCTATCATCCATCATTTTCCTACAGTTTTCTAAACATGATTTCACTTCCAAAACACCTAAAACATCTCCAATTTACATTCCCCAAATTCTACCTCATCAATCATCAATCAAACAAGCAAGTTACATACCCATATACACCAACGCAATTTTCATACAATTAAGTGTACAAACATCACAAATAATTTAATTAACTACAAAACCATGAGATAAAACATGATTTTTACTTATTAAGCTTCCAAATCTTCCAAAACCACAAAATCTTCAACTCCCTCCACCACACACGATCATCATCATCATAAGGGGGTGAGGCTTAGGTTAGGATTTGTTTTTTTTTTTGAACAAAAGAAGTGCAAGCCAAGGGGAAAGAAGGTAGAAAGGATGAGCAAAATTTCAAAAGAACCAAAGAATAGGAGAGCTACGAAGATGGTGGAGAAAATCACACTTAAAGCACCAAATCACCATAGGAAAAGAGAAGTATCGGGAATAACTAAAGAAAGGAGGATTTTTATTAAACCAATGCATCATCATGACATGTTAGGCAAGTGACAAGTGTCACTTGCCATATGTCACATGCTTAAACCTTCACTAGGGTCTTTCCCATTAAAATTCCAATTTCTACTCCAATTTCTCCCCCAATTTCCAATGGCTCGAATTAATAAATCCTAAACTCATTTATTTAAATTCTCAGTGCCATTGGACCGTAATTTCTACTACTGGTAAACAATCAGTCTACCACTTGATATTTTTCCTAGTTCGAAAATTACCCTGAAATTTTAGAAAAATAATATCTAAAATTCTCTAAAAATTCATAAACCACAATGCCCTTCTCCAACTCAAATTTTCATATACACAAATCACATTTATTCACAATCACATTTCTTAACACTTATACCAGGAAATGTAATGAATGCATGTACATTCATTTTTCATGTGCAAAATTCACTATTCACATGTATGCGGATGCTAGATTATGCATGAACATGTAAAGGCATTTCTAAACACCCATTGACCACTCAAAATTACTATTCTACCCTTCTTATCGGTGATGGGATGTTACAGAATACGAGACTGAGACAATGGATATAAGTACTGAAAGACTATAATGGTACAAATGAGTATTTCTTAGTAAAGTTAGTGCTGTATCTGATACAATAAGCGGAAATCCAAATAGTAGTGAAGCACAAATTCAGATTTTGAGGTTATCAGATCTAGTAAAAAAAGGGAGCATAGAATGTGGAGTGGAATTTTGGGCAAATCAAAGTACTAATTGCTATGGAATTGAAGATCAGTATCACATGGAAGGATTAACCAAGCCCAAATTGAGGATTCAGAAATCGTGAATCTTATTGAGAGATTGAAAAAAATATGAATTTTAAGTTCAAATAGGAAAAATGATACTTTGTGATTAAAATAAGAAGTATGTGTGATCGATAAAGGTGATAGAGCAATGCATAGTTCTATTTGACTTCAAGCATCACTATCATCCTCATAGTGATTTCATTATAATAATATATGAGGAGTTAGATGATCGAAAGAGTCATTCGCTTTTGTATTGTGATGATTAAGGCCTAAAAAATTGTTGAAGGCCAAAATTGGAGATGTTACTAGTAGGTGAAATTGATCAATATTAGAAATTAAGTGATTGAAGAAAGATGAATGAATTAGGTAGATCAACGTCAAAGGCATAGAATACAGTAAGAGTAGAAATAAGAGTTAAGTGTACTGACACTATAGTGATGTGAATTATTAAGTGAAAGATAAATTATTTTTGAGAGTATCACCACGCCAAGGTGTGCTCAGGCTAGGAAGAAGGATTAGTTAAGCTCGACATGAATATGTCTGTATGAAATAGTTATGAGAAGTGCTACTAATAAAAGATGTCTTAAATTCATAATGTGATATATGTGAGTACGTTAAGAATATTGATATGATATGATATTGGTGTTATTGACACAAAATGTGGAAAATTGTGAGTAATCTGAAGTATATTGAGGAAACAGATAAGATAGTGTGATATCTGAATAAGTCATCAAGGGATTGATTGAATCCGTTAACTAGGGTCATTTGAAAGAAATTATTTAAGTGATGAAGTTAAATAAAATACGGAGGAGCACAAGAGGAAGTATACCCCTGCCCCTAGATCAGTTAGGTAAGAATTTCGAGAACAAAATTCCTTTAAAAGGGGAAGAAATGTTAGCCCCCAAATTTTTTTCTTAATAAATAAGTATGATTTACATTAATTATGGGGCCTTTATGAAAGTTTGTGGAGTTAATTACTATGTTGATGTTAGGAAGATTATAGTATATAGGTTGATTGAATTAAAGTGTTAAGGATATAAGAATATTCAAGGGTATTTTTGGCAAGACACTTAAGGTTAAAAGAACCTAAGCTTATAAGGAAGGATAAAATAGACTTTTTGGACTCATTAAAAGTAGAAATGTTGGCTTGCTATCTTAAGAAGGGGAAAATGAAAATAGGAGAGAAAGAAGAGAAATAACAAATCAAAGAGAGAAAAAAGAGAGATTTCGGTGGTTGAGAGAAAAGAACAGAGTTGAGTTAGGGTTTCTTCATTTCTTAGCTTTTGAGAGAGATTTTGAAGTGGTTCAAGAAGAGAAAAAGGTAGAGGAAGAGAAGAGCTTCAATTTGAGCCAAAGATCCCTTCATTTGGTGAAGAATCAAGGTAAGATCATTTTAAATCTTTTGGATTTTTGAAAGGATTTTAGTTCATGAAGTTTAGAAAATGTATGGGTTTAAGTATTCTAGCACCAATTTTAATGATTGTGCTTTGTGAAATTTTCAATTGCCCTATTGAGTGGGATTTTTTTGTTATTGTAGAAGGAAATGAAGAAAGGTAAGAGAAGGAAGAGTAGAGACATTATGATCAAGTCTTTAAGCAAGGAAATCAAGGTTAGTGCATGTTTATAATAGAGTAAATAAGCCACTAATGTTTTCTTTGAATCAAAGAAGTTTAATGATTTCAGTTGCATCATAAGTGTTGCATTTATTGCGCTTGAATGATTTGAGAAATTTCAATATGTGATTTTATGAATTGTGTGATGATTTATGAAAAGGCTTGAAAGTGATATTTGAAAAGATATCCTTTTTATAAAATCATGTTTTTCAAATATCTCATGTCTATGAAAAGTCAAGATTAAAAAAAGTGCCATTTTGGGCAATATGTTTACAAGATGTGAAATACATGATTATGTGGGTTTGTGGTAGTCCCCTAAGTTAAGTCAAGTGCATTTTGACAAAAAGCTTCTTCCGTCTACCCACTAGTAGCATGGAGCTCCTTCATAGACTCCTATAAGTTCATGGCAATGCAAAACCATTATGCGGGAATGTGTTAGTACATTCTTTTCACGGCTACACAGGACCCTTAGGAGAAATGTGTAGTACGTTTTGTTTTGGATCTACCCAAACCATTCTGATATGCTTATGTGCTTATGATCTGTTAACAAGTTTGATGCATTTATGTTTTATGGTTTGTAAATTTGACTACAGATGAAAATTCGAGAGAGAAGTATTTTATGATCTCAATGAAAATTTTCTATGACAAATAAAATGTTTTCAAAGACTTTACTTATTTTCGGTTATAGATTGTTACCCACGAGCTTTCATGCTCACCCCATTTCATCCCATCTTTAGGTGATAGCTAAGAGATCAAGTGATCAAGAGCCTAAGGGAATTTCTTTAAGTTTGCTTATCTTATATTTTGAGTTGGTTTTGGGAAAGCACAGTGTTTTAGTCGTATTTCAAAAATCTTTTGTAATTTGAGATTTTAAGTAGATGATGTAATGTTGCTTGGAATGCCATTAAATATTTGTAAAACTTTATTGTTTTGATGTTAATGAAATATGAATGATGTATGGATGATATGAGTTGAAATTAGATATACGTGAAGAAGTTATCAACTTGAGTCGATAATTTTGGAACATGAATTGTTAATATACATATATATATATATATACATAAGTGAGATGCTATGGAAAGGAAGATAGGAATTATGACTGATCAAATATAGTTAAAGGTGATGAGGCAACTGAGTTGAGATTTGAGAGTTTAATGAAGTTATTTTGGTAGCTAAATGGTTATGCTTAGGACATTCCAAGTTTGCACACTGCAAAATTTCAAGTCTTCCATAGGGGAAAAATTTGTGATCTAATTTCAGGGCAAAATCTGGATTAATCTAAGTTAAATTAGACAAAGTTATCTTCTAGAAAGTTGTAGCTTATCTTTCTAGATTTCCAACAGTATATAGTATGAAATTTTTGAACATCTGAGTCGAAAGTTATGGTCCTTATAAGTGGAGATGCTCAGGAGCATAGTTTGTATTATCTAGTGACATCACATTGTCTGGTGATGACATCGTATCGTTTGGTGATGATGTCATATCATCTGGTGATAACATATCATTTGGTGATGACATCATATCATCAGTTGATGATGTCATATCGTCTGCGATGACGTCATATGGTCTGGTGATGATGTTATATCATCTAGTGGTGATGTCATATGGTCTGGTAATGATGTCATATCATCTAGTGGTGACATCATATCATCTGGTCCCATTTTTGATACTATAGATGATCGAATTTGTCTTTGAGTTCTTAACAAAAGCTGTAGATATTGAAGTTCTCTTTCGAACCATATAAAAAACACCTTAATCTGAGCTCTCTAGAGAAAGTTATGATCATTTTTTCAATTCGTCTATCCCTTCTTCTGGGTTCATCTGATCCTATCATCTTGTCCCATTTTTGACCCTATAGATGATCGAATTTGTCTTCTATGTCTTCATAAAAGTTATAGATCTTGAAGTTATCTTTCGAACTATATAAAGAACATCTTAATCCAAGTTCTTTAGAGAAAGTTATGACCATTTTCCCAATTCCTCTAACCCTTCATCTAGGTTCATCTGATCCTATCATCTAGTTCCATTTTTGACCCTATAGATGATCGAATTTATCTTCAAGGTCTTTATGAAAGTTATAGAGATTGAATTTATATTTCTAACTATCCAAAGAAAACCTTAATATGACTTCTCTAGAGAAAGTTATGACCATTTTTCCAATTCGTCTAACCCTTCATTTGGGTTCATCTAATCCTATCATCTGGTCCCATTGTTGACCCTATAGATGATTGAATTTTTCTTAAAAGTCTTCATGAAAGTTGTAGATATTGAATTTCTATTTCAAACCATCTAGAGAACACCTTAATCTAATATCTTTAGAGAAATTTATGACAAATTTCTCAATTCATCTAACCCTTCTTCTAGGTTCATCTGATCCTATCGTTTGGTCCCATTTTTGACTCTGTAGGTGATTGAATTTGTCTTTGAGGTCTTCATGAAGGTTGTACTTCTTGAAGTATTCTTTATAACTGTATAAGGAACACCTTAATCCAATATCCATAGAGAAAGTTATGCTAATTGTCTCAAACTAGGTTCAATATGATTGAGGACAGAATCTTGTTTGATTCCTTCAGCCCAATCTTTGTTCTCCGACCTATAAACAAAGTGATCCTTGAGACAATAGATTCCTCACACATTATGATATCTCTAAAAAAAACTTGGTAGCATTCTGAATTGAATGGAAAAAGGTTTGCTTGAAGGAAAGTGAGGGAATCTATTGGAATAGTATAAACCAGTGTTATTTTACTGAACATGCTTTGGTATTTTGAATATATCTGGATCTGTAGGGTTTCAATTGAGATGATTTTCAATGTAGAGTAAACTAGAGACATAGGTTCACAAATTATATGAATATGAAGTGAGGATGACTAATGAGGGTTAATTGGAATAACCATACATAGTAACAAGCACAAGTACATATTTTATGACTCCAAATGTTGGGCTCCGGAAGCGGGGTCTAACAAATCAAAAGTTTTAAAAGCTTGTTTAAAAATCAATGGGCTTACTATAAAATTTGACAGTTTGCTCAAACAAAAACAATAAATAAATAAATATACTATATATTAACCATATTTATATAAGCTTATGATTGATTTTGGATCAATCTCTAGAGCTCTTGTCTTTTTAAATGTAACTTTAGAGCAGCTATATAATTTTATAATTTAAATAGAGGGATTAATCTATTTATGCTTATATAGATATCATATATCTTGTTTAAATTATTTTCTATTTGATAATTATAGGAAAAAGGGATAAAACGTATTCTGTGATTTTTCAATGAAAATTTGCTAGTATCCAATAAAAATTCGTTAGAATATGGCTTGTGAATAATGACCTAAAGAATTAATGTTTCTAGTAAAATTTTACATTCTAGATATAGATGATGATATTCTCCATACCCTACATATATTTTATCAGAAGTCATCCTTAAATATAACTCGTACAAAAATAGATGTTCATACTGATATCCTTTCATTGGAGTTTAATCATGAAGTAACTTGTTTTAATATTTTTACAGATATGAAACACCTTAATGGTGTTCATTATGTCTTTGCTATTAATAATGTTGCTTCCATAGTAAAAGATGTTATTGAGATAGATGGTAAGGATGAATTAGAGGTTAATATTACCAAATATTTTCATTTGAAAAATAGAAATAGAAATCAACAAAGAATTAAAGAAGACTATGGCAATTTTACATTCTTTGAAACCAATTTAAGGAAGATGTGATGTTTCTCTTATAAAGTTGTTTAATTTTTATTAAAAAATTGTTACCTTTTGTCTTATAGACTCCGACTTAAATTTAAATCCATTATCAGCTCATCTGAAGTATGTATACGTAGGAGAAAATGGGATATTATTGATAATAATTATTAAAAATTTAACACCTAGTTAAGTAGAAAAGTTAGTTTGAAGTATAAAAGATTAAGAAGAGGTAATCAGCAGGATAATAGCTGACATAAAAGGGATAAATATCTCCATATATGTGCACTAAATTATAGCTGAAAAAGGTGCAAACCGATAAGGAAGCACAACGTGGGTTAATTACCATAATGATAAACATTGTGAAGAAGGACATCTTAAAAATTTTATACGATTAGATAATTTATCTTGTTTCAAATAGTAAATGGGCGAGAAATATAAGTGATCCTTAAGAAACCTAGTGTTATAATGGTGAATAATTAAGAAAATGATTGATTCCTATATGTATCCAAATTGAGCGGTATTTAGTGCTTTTATGTACTAAAAGTTGCATTTAGTCTTTATAATGCTCTAGCTACATTCCAATAATGTATGTTAGTATCTTTTTGGAATATATTAAGTTAATCATATGTAGATGGTTTTAGTGCCTATAGTGATTCATTTAATGGCTCTTTAGATAACTTTACACTAATTTTTGGTAGATGTGTAAATCCTAAACTTATCTTAAATTGAAAAAATAATTTCATTTCATGGTAAAACAAGTTATAGTTTTAAGGCATATTTTTCATCCAAAGGCATACAGGTTGATAGTTAAAAAATATATGAATTTAAATTGACCTTACCTTGCCAGTGTATGAGAAGTTTAATATTTTCTTGACCATGTAGTTTTTTATTAAAGATTTATGAAGGGCCTTTCTTGGAATAGCATTATCCCTATGTGGATTTTTACAATAAGATGCGATTTTTGGTTTTAACGATGAGTGTAAGAAAATTTTTGACAAGATGAAGGCATCTTTGACTTTAGCATCGATGGTACAAGTACCATACTATGAGTTAGCTTTTGAGACCATACGATGCTAACAACTATGTAGTATAAGCGATTTTGGGTTAAAGAGGTGGAAGAGGAGCTCAAGCCATTTTCTACGTTTTTTGTATTTTAATGGAGCCTATCTTAATATTATAAAATTGAAAAATAAACTTTATCTATTATTTTTACTTTACAAAAATTGAGGTCATACTTTTTAGGTTACTAAAGTAATTGTTCATTCTGATCATGAGTTGTTACATACTTGTTCACATAACAATGTAGCAAAAGCAACGTTGATTAGGTATATTATCTTCCTTTAGGAGTTATACTTGGAGATAAGATAATAAAGGAGTGGAAAACATAGTGATTAACTAACTTAGTTGTTTGATCTATAATAAGGATGTGCTTATCTTTAAGAAACATTTCTTAATGAGAAACATTTCCCCCTTAACATGGCATCATCATGACATGTAAATATTGTCAATTATTTAGATACTAGTGTATTGCCATATATTTGGCTAGGTATCAAAAAGATAAGATTAAGAGAAATGTAAAGTATTATGTTTGGCATGATCTATATTTATAGAAACATTATGCCCATCAACTAATAAGAAGGTATATATTTGAAAACCAAATTTCTTCCTATTTTAATTTTTCACAATTATACATATAAAAGATATTTTAGAACAAAAAAGGCAACCAAAAGGTGTTTGAATGTGGCTTTATAGACATTATTATTTAAGGATTCTTATTTATTTTATAAGAAATGTGTTAATTCCCATAAAGATCAAATGCCAAAAACTCTTATTTTGATTATTGAGATCTTTGATGTATAAGGCTTTAACTTTATAGTCCCATTTCCTTCTTATTTTTGTAATATTTTGAATTATTGATCATGTGTAACAGTAGGTAGAAGCTAAATTAATCAAAATTGATGATTTAACGGTAGTTATGGATTTTATGATATCTAACATTTTTAACAAGTTCATGATACTGAAGGCTATAATTAATGATAAGGGCACCCGTTTTTGTAATAGGTTGATGGAAGCATTGTTGCTTAAGAAATACTAAATCAGTTAAGTTCTCCATGTCTTTCATCCACAGAGTAATGGCTAAGTTGAGGTGTCAAATATAACATTCAATGTTATATTAGAGAAGATTATGAATCCCAACAGGAAGGATTAGAGCTTGAGACATGATGATGCCATATGGGTATATAGAACTGTTTACAAGATACTTATTAGCACGCCCTTATAAAGATTAGTGTTTGGTAAGCATGCCACCTTTCAGTAGGGATAGACCATAAGGTATATTGGGTAATCAAGTAATTTAATATAAATATGAATGAAATTGGTGCCTAATGAAAGTTGCAATTACAAAAGCTTGAGGACTTAGGGAATGATGCCTTTATAAGTTCAACCAATTATAAAGAAAAAAACCTTTCATGATAATATGATTTTAAGGAAGAAAGCTGTTTTAAGATAGAAAGTTTTTATCTTCTATTCAGGGCTGAAATAATTTTACAGGCAAGTTGGATTCTTATTGGGTTATACCTTTTGTCGTGACTAATGTTTTTCCTTATATTATAGTTAAGGTGAATGGTCATCACCTCAAGCATTAATATGGAGGTTCCTAAGTGGGAAATATTGAGGACATGGGATTAAAGTATCTAATTTATAAGGAGTGATATGACTAAGAAGAAGAGTCGGGCTAATGAACTCAAACAAATTCATTACTTGGAAGACAAACCAAGATCTAAGCATATAGGCTACCAACCTCCAATTTTAACTAGTTGTACTTATTAAGGGATTAACTTCTCTCATATATTTATTTTCATTTCAATTTAATTATCTATTTGATAACTTTTAGCTATTACATTAAAGGCAATATAGGGTTTAAGTATAAGGAGGAGTTATTCTAGGATATGTTTGACCAGAAAGTTTTTATTTAATTTGATCTAAATGGATTAAATTTTTGTGTATGTTATAATGTTAAGCCAATTGAGTACGAAGGGGTAAGCATTGAATGGTTGAATTAACTTGAGATATGACCTGTAACGCTGAACTCTTTGAGCCCTTTTGTGTTGTCCTGTATTTGGAGATACTAATGTATATTGATATATACATGGTTGTGTAACATGTATTTAAGTCCTTTGGATATATATGTAATGATTTATATTGTTATATGCCCTTACATGAACATAGAGTTTATCGGTATGCAAAATTTTGGAGATTTCCAACATATAAGCTTTTAAGTGTGTAAAACTAAGTCCATTGGATGGATATGACCATGGTGGTTGAATTAAATGCGTTCTAATGCCTTATATTTGATTAGACATGATTTATAGACTTATTGGATACTTAGAAAGTTTAATTGGAAAAGTTGACATGCATAAGGGCTTATTTGCAAATTGTTAAAAGTTAAAGGATTGAATAATAATTTTTCAATTCTTGGAGGACCAATATGTAACTTTATAACATTAAGGGCTTAATTATTATTTCCAAGAGTCTAAGGACCAAAATAAACATAAAAGTTTTTGATATTCCTAAACTTTGGGCTTAAGTGCGAATTTAGCAAAATTTGGAGGGTAAAATGGTAATTTTATACAACCTAAGGGAAAAATGGTAAATTCACCATATTTTGTTCAAAAAAGAGTCAAAATTTTGGACTCTTCTTATGTATGGCCTTGCACCCCACCATTTAAGACTTAAACAAACGAGAGAAGAAGGAAGAAGAGAGGAGAGAAAGGAGCAAGTTTTCGCCATCACCTATTTTCCACCATGTTTTTTATTCTTGAACCTCAATCAAGGTATTCTAAACTAATTTGGGGTCAAGGAACTCAAATCTATCATTATATTTGAGAAAATCTTAAAGGATTTGAAGATATCATTAAAGGAAGGTTTAGGTAAATTTTGTCTCATCTCTCTCTACATTATGATTTTGAGTTTGGTGTTAAGATATGTTGTTCTCCTTGCTTGAATATGCATGAAACATGGTTTAGATGAATGAATTGTGTCATGGAGAGTGTTCTTTGAGTCAAAACCGAAATTGTCCCCTTTAGGTGAAACTCTGTGAATTTTTTAATATCTTTTGAAGTTGATGGTCTAAATGAATTCTGTGGTGTTAATTATACATGTATGATGTGAATTGATGATGAAGAATGAAGAAGATATGTGTTGGTTAAGTTTAGGTTGAAATAATGGAGAAGAGGTGGATTAATGCAATGAGTTGTAGAATTGATAAAATGTAGCTTAAATGAAGGAAATTGGTTTAAATGCAGCGGTGGAATGTGTCATTGATTGGAAGTGTTACTATATGACATGATAGGAGCAAGAATTATTATGATAAATTCTTGGAAATGTGATATGAAAATCATGCACATTAGGTGTTTGATAAAATGCCTAAGTGAACTTGATTTAGGATTGAAGGCTTTATAATGGTATGCATTGGAAAAAACTTTTATGTTTACTTAGAGTGAACTTGAATTGTTTCTTAGATTGACAAATAAAGGCTTAATGTGATTGGATAAAAATGTGCTTAATTATGTTTTGAAATGAGTAAGTATTGAATTAAAGGTATTAAATGTCTTAGAAAATGCAAAAGAAAAGCTAATTTGACTAGTAAGGAAGTAAACCTATGAGAAGTTTAATGTTCAAATTTTATAGCTTATAAGGAGTGAGATTGTGTTTTATACACCTATATGAGGGTGTATAAATAGGAAATTTATGTTTAGGTAGTAATTTCATTGTATATCCTTTTTATGTATAAAGGCTCGGGAGCTGTGCATCAAGGAGCCCGTATCTAGGATTGTTGAAGTTAAGAGAGTGTATACCTTCTTTTGAGGTGAGTTGGGAAAATCGTATTTCTCAAATAGGATTAGAATATCCTAAGATAATTATGATGACTAGTATGTGAATTTTGAACGTAGGCAACGTATGGTAGAATTGAATTTCAAATAGATGCTAATATGTTTAGGTATTTAATAAACGTCATTGTTTTGAACAACTATGCATTTAAAGTACAAAAGATAACTTTTATTGTGTGAAATAATGTTTCAACATTGCTTTTAAAACTGATATTTTTATTACAATTTTAAGAAATATTATTGTTTTTAACAAATCTGAGTTTAAAGTGTAAAGAATGCTTTATTTTATGAAACCACATTTTTGAATAACTTTGCACTTGGATCATAAAAGATAACTTTTATTGCATGAAATAACGTTTTGAAATTTACATAAGCATAACAGAGTCATGTATTCTGCATGTATTTGTTCTTTTTGGCTTAGAGCTATGGTACGATTTCATTTTATCGATTGGAGTGATAAATAAAAATATGATGCTTTACTTGATTTTTGTACTTAAATTTTGTATATGATTTTGGTGATTAGTGAGGAAATGATTGGCTAATTGTGTGCTGGGTAAAACTGATTAAGCAACCCCTGTACCCTTGACGCTGGTACATGAAAGTCGAGACACCATATCGACACCTTTCTATGGGACTTGTGGTTGATTCCACACCTAAGATCTGGACATCGACGACCTAGGGTCATGACGCTCTTATCAACTGTAGTCTAGACTCACCACCGATGAAAGTCGAGCCAACACTGGTAATCAATGATTGTGTACATTAGTTTCGCTGACTAGTGGTGTCATACATGATTGTTTTGGCTTTTTCTGATATTTGTTTTCTGACGAGATATTGATTTATATCTAATGTTTTTATGCATTTTTATACTGGAATTGGAACCTATGTCCACCGGATGGGTGATTAATAGGCTGGGCCTAAGTGGTTTCTAACAAGTATATGATGAGGTATAGGCTAGGCCTATGTGTTTTTATGTCATATATATTCACTTCATAGGTTATCTACACCGTCTTGGTATGATCGAATTCTATTTGTATTATATGTTTTTCCTGCTCACTGAGTACCTAGTGTACTCACCCTCTCCGTTTTCCAACCATGAAGGTTAATTTAGTGAGTTTAAAGCTCTGAGTGGATCGTGTGATGTTTTGACATTTTTGGGGTATTACTACATGTAGGTAGTTTCTTATTTTATATTTTTATTGTCTAGTGGCTCATGAACTATATTTATGTAGATATGCTTTATGATTTTGTAAGATAACTTTTGATTGCCTTGTGTTTTATTAATAACTTTATGTATGAATCTTTTGATAATGTTGTTGAGATTGCCTTGAGTGGATTTTAAAATCCTAAAGTTATGGTTGGTTGTAAATATAGAAATGCGTTTAAAATTATTTGTAGGGTTTGGGATTTTTAAAATACAGTCGTTGTGCTGCCTAAATTTTTTTTAAAAAATAATAAAAAGATATTCAGTTAGCCTTGCATAGTCAGATTAAGGATACTGTGAGTGTCCTTAGCTCGGTTATGCAACGGTTGTCATAGGCCCGATGTGGTACCGGGTCGTGATATGAACATTAATTAACATTAATACCTAAGTTAAAAAAATGAAATGTTAACATTTTTGATAAATTAATTAGCTATGTAAGTTTGAGCCTCATTAGATTGAGATATCTATGTTAGTCTATATTTTCTTGATATGTCATGTTATTCTATATGGATGTATCTTTAGAACTTGTTTAAATTGTTTTGAGATTACATTAGTATGTACATGTATGAAAATAATAAATCCCACTATTCATTTAACTCTTCAATTTTAATAATTAACCCAACTTAATATCATAATCAACCTTGTTGAGCCTTATTAACTCCCCTTCATTCTTTAATATCCATTATATGAGCTTGAGCCTAAATTTGAATATCTTTACTTAACTTTAAGGGTTAAAAAGACATTTGAATTTATAGTTTAACAATTGTGATTTAAGGCATTGATTTGGATTGTTATGTTTGTGTAATTGTTAGGAAGGTTTAATACCATATTAAATTGAAATCAAATAGGAGGGCGTGGTGTAAAATAGAAGCATAATAATATGTTATTGAAATTGAACATTATTTGGCATTTAAGTATAAATGTTGATAGAAATACTTAGTTCAGGTGATTCAAGAAATATTGAAATAAGAAGATATCAAATTATATTAAAATTCGATATCAAACTCAAATAAGATAATTTGGTGAAAGAAACATATGATTTCATTTTGTTGTTACCATATAATAATATTTACTTTTTTATTATAACTTGTGATAGGAATATCATATTGAGGTGATTCAAAAGGATATAAAAAGTTAAGACATTTAGAGTTACAACTTAAAGGAAGACATTTAGAGTTAATATAGACTACTAGGACTCCAACATTGGTTAGCAAAAGGTGGCATGAGTTTTATAAATTGGCATATAGCTAGTCAAATAAACTGATAGGCTAGTTAAACCCCATAATTTTCAATTCTTAAAAACACTAAAAAAATCAATTGTTTAACATTTTTTTAAAGGGAACACTTAAAAAAATTCAAAGGATAGAAGGAAGGTGATGAGAGAGGTTATTTTAAAGGAGAACACAGTAATCTAAGAAATTTTTCTTGACTTATACACATTTAAGGAAGTACCTGGGCAAATGTACACTCTAAAAGGAAAGTTTTAAGGCAACTTTCATACGAAAGTTAGCAATATATTCCAATTATAACTTTATAGATTATTTTTATGCGAACATGTTAAATATTTTATTGGGTGTTAATTTAACTATTTATATACCTAAATTAATTGAAATTATGTTATAATTACAAAAACCCTACATCAGGTTTGTGAATTTTGTTAAATTAATGGATGTAAAGGATTTAAGCATGTTTATTAAGTGTAAAATTGTGTGATTATTGACATATACTACTATTGCACATGTGGAGTGTGTTTTTAAGTGTCAAGGAGATATCATTATTGACTTAAATAATGTGTGTGGTTGCATCTTATGCTACTGATGCCTATGTATGAATTATGTGACATATGATTTCTTTTAGGAATATTGGGGTATGTTATAAGGCCTATAAAGGGGTGTTTTTTCTTAGTTTAATGTATGGAGTTTGATGGTTTGTCAGGTCCTATTAGTTGGTATCATAATAGGGCATATAACATTTTGTTGCATAAGACAAATTAGTTAGCACTATAATTGGGCATGCACCATAATGGGGCATATACCATTTTGTTGCTCATAACATATTATCCAGCATAACTGAAGCATAGGGTTTTAGTTATGTTTTGAGTATTGTTTCATAAATTTATATCTATAAGTTTTAGATATAGAGAGTATTATGTTCTTTAAGTTATTTTCTTAAGTATATAAGTTTAGGAATTTGCAAGCCTTAGTTCAATAGTGAGGTTGTTTGGTTCAGACTTTTCATTAGATGATGGGCTACCACAAGCCTAGTCAAGTTAGATAATGCTCATAGCATGACATAGTGTTATCAAAGCTCTACGTTTAAGATTATAAGTAGGGTCTTATAAAGTGATTAAATAATTTATGTTAGATACAATTTGTTTATTTATGACTTTACAAAAGAATTATTTTATTTTTATATAAAAAGTTTCTTTTATATGTCATACTAAGCATGGTTTGGGGGGGGGGGGGCAAGTTTATTGGCTAAGAGGGGGATGGAGTTTGAGTTTAAGATTACTTTATGCTCTAATTCAATTATCAAGGCTCCTTATGAGATAAAACCTACAAGGCTAAAGAAGCTGAAGAAGAAACTATAGAAATTATTAAACAAGAGTTAAAGTAAACTGATTTTTTCTTATTAGGTTGCATAAATTTTATGAAGAATAAGATGGCTCCATAAGGATGCTTGTTAGCTATAGAGATTTGAATATAGTGATGTTGAAGAACCATTATTCTTATCCTATAGTAAACAATTTATTTACCAATTATATCTATAGAGATAAGGTACCTTTTAAGATTGAAATGAGATCGAGCTACTATTAGGTAAGGATCAAGACTAAAGATTTTATGAGGATAGCTTTAAGACTCGTTATGGCCATTACAAGTTTATGACGATGCTATCTGGAATAACTAATGCTCTTACCATTTTTGTGGATATGATGAAGTGAGTTTTCAAGCCTTTTTAGATAATTTTATAGTAGATTCATATATGATATCTTGGTTAATTCCAAGACTGATGAGTTGTATATGAAGCATTTAAGGATCGTACTATAGACTTTGAGGGAGCATCAATTATATACCAAGAAGAAATATGAGTTGTAGTTGAAGAATGTATTATTTCTAAGCATATTACTAAATTTAATGATGGAAAAAAATTTCCTGATTAAATTAAAATTTTTGTAAGTAATTCAGAAAATTTTACCTTTACCTATACCTATGGTAATTTTTTTTTTCTGTTGGTAATTTTAGCTATGAAAATTCCATCACAACGAATTCCCACTAGCATTTTCTGTTGATAATCTATTTTTTCTACATTTAATTTCTCTAAATAATATAATCTTGATTGATAATATAATATAAAATTGTCCTGAATGGTAATATAATATAAAAATTATAATGTATAACAATAAGTACCTTGAAGAGGTATATTATTACTGTAAATTAAGAATTCATAAAAAACATAAAAGTAGCAAAGCATAAAATAAAATCCATTTAAGTATCGAAGTATTATAAATTTTGGTGAAGGTGGATGATCTGATAATTGCGATGAGATGCGGGCCCTTTCTTTTAACTCATCCATCTCATTACGGAGCTGGGTTATGTACTCC
Organism: Erythroxylum carthagenense; assembly: GCA_026413575.1. Classification (NCBI taxonomy): domain Eukaryota; kingdom Viridiplantae; phylum Streptophyta; class Magnoliopsida; order Malpighiales; family Erythroxylaceae; genus Erythroxylum; species Erythroxylum carthagenense. Next base: position 61,074,147 of record JANZLD010000236.1, read on the forward strand.
ATTGACTATTGCAATGGGGTTGCCAACATCTCCACTGTGCTCTCATACTGATCGACCCTCTCATTGGATGTGGACCGCCTACTATATCCAGTTGTACTGGATGTGGAGGATTATAAGTAGTATGTGTTTGTAAAAGAACCTAAGCCGAAAATTCTTCCACAGCAATCCCTACCACCAGCTGCATCAAGATATATATGACTCTTATCAACATGTTCAGAGTTCTGAGACTGTCGTTCAATGCTTTCTTGTATTTGCTCCTATCATTATAATTGTTTATATTAGTAAGCCATACTTTTTAAATAATATTATTTAAAAATTAATATTAAAGTATAAATTTTACATACATTAATAAAGGTCATACCATCATGCTTCTTAGTTTGAGTGAGTAAAAAGAGCTGACATAATGCAGGCTTCATGTCCTGACTTTTCTTGCATTAGATTAAAGTATTATACGTGAACTACAATTTATAAAAATTTCAGCAGAGTTTCCTTTATTTTTATAACATTTACCCCCTGTTAAAAAAAAAAATCTTAACAACACAGCCATTTATGACAATAGACATTTATAAAATTATCATTATCCATTATACACATATATTTTCATTATAAATTTTATACATCAAATTATATTGAAGTCTAATTGGTAGTAATTAGGGAAAAAAATTAGAATATAAATGTAAAGTTTAGATAATTACAAGCTTCTATATATGCTCCTGGTGGGTTATAGATCCTTCAGTATGTACAGATAGACTCTCTCTGTTGGCCCCTGAATTCTTTTCTTATTGAATAAGCATGTTTTCATTTTATTTTTGAGGTTTTGATTTATTAATTGCTTTTGGTTAGAGT
>JANZLD010000236.1:61075092-61090428 GCA_026413575.1 Erythroxylum carthagenense
AATTTGCTTCAGGTCAACTTAATCCGCTTGTTTGCTTTGCTTGCGATCTGTATTCGATTTGCATTCGATTTAATTCCACGTTCGCTTTGTTTGTCTTTATCGACTTCGCCTCGTTCGTCCTATCTGTTTCTGTTTTCCGGTTGGGATCCAGTCCCAACAGTAATAGAAGGTGGAAGCAACTCTATGGTCAAGTTAATGTCATCAAATTATTTGACATGAAGGCCCATGATGGAAGACCTTTTGTATTGTAGGGATCTCTTTGATCTTATTGATATCGACAGCGGTGTGAAGGATGATGTTCCTTCAAAACCTGGAAAGATGTTAGACAAAGAATGGGAAAAGATGAAGCGAAATTTTTTTTGCACTATAAGATAATATATTGATATCAACATATTCAACCTTGTGTCTTAAGAAAAAAATCCTTTTGAGTTATGGAAGAAGCTAGAAGGTTTGTACAAAAGGAAGACTACTTACAACAAGGCCTCTCTAATTAAGAGGCTTGTGAACTTGAAGTTGAATGTTGAAAAATCAGTGTTAGAGCATCTAAGTGATTTCTAGGACATAATTAACGAGCTGACTACAATGAAGATCATTCTTGATGATGAGCTTCAAGCTCTGTTCCTGTTGAGTTCATTACCGAATAGCTAGGAAACACTGGTGGTGACTGATAAGTGTGAATTGCATGATGTTTTAGGGTTTAGTTTGATATTTTTTAATTGTTAACTTAATCGTTTAGCAAGTGTTTAAGTTAGAATTGCATTAGTTTGTTAATTAATTGTGTTTAAGTATTTTTTATGGGTTAGTATAGGTTTATGAGCTTAATTATTATGTTTTTTAGATACCTTGATGTGTTTGTTAATGTTTTAGGGCTAACATCGAAGAATGGTGAAGTTTCAGAGACATTTGAACTGAAACAACACCCCACAATTGTGACAAAAGGGTTGGAGATAGCCCATGATCGTGGCCCCACTACCACAATCATGATAGAAACCGAAGATAGGGCCCATGATTGTAGCCCATTTGCCATGATCGTGATTAGGTCATGAGGACAGAAGCGTCAAATATGACCCACAATCGTGGCGTGCGTCGAGCAGACGCGTAGATACTCAGAAAAGTAAAGTTTTGAGGGATTTTTCGAACCTTTTTAACCCCGAAAAATCCTAGGGCTACCCAAAACATAAAAGGTATATAAAGAATAAGACAAAGAAGGACATGAGCTTTTGATCAGCGACCATAAAGAAACCTTAAATGAGAGAACTTTAAGAGATCGAGAAAGAAAAGGAGGAAGAGAGAATAGGAAGACAATGCATACTCTACATGCTTCCCAAAATAAGAAGCTTTCCAAAGTTGCAGCCTCCCATTGTCCATTCGAATTCTATTTCCTATGTATTTTAGTTTTCTTTGATTGTATAATTGGGATATATAGTTTGACGATAGAATCGAATTGTTGATTGATGTTCTATACTCACATTTGGAATTTTATTTTTGATTTAATGAAATATGATTTTTATGTGTTTATTGAATTAATTGTAGTTTAATTCTGCACTTTATTTCTCAATAATAAACTGAGAAGGTGAGTCGAGAAAAAATGATTGAATTAGGCTAATGAGAGTTAGGTAATGTAATAGATCCAAAATTAAATAAGGTTGGTAAAATTTATGTAGAGAGATCATATATAGGTTTCTAATTGTTTGTTAGAGAACTTAAGAACTAATTAGGTTTTGGATAGGTTATTAATTGAGAGATTACAACTTCCGACAATCTAATTAAGGTTTATGCTTTAAGGTTTAATTATAACTTGAGAGAGAATAATTGACCCTAGGATCATTTAGAACCATTAATTCGATAAATCGAAATCGGTTAGGTTAGCATTAAGGATAGATAATTTCCTTTTCTCTCTTTTGGTTAATTCACTAAGTAGAATTATAGGGTGTGCTACCATTGTTTAATAAATCAATCAATTTTCATTAATGGTTATCCACGTTTAATATGAAATTGTTAGTCATTGTTTGTTGATTGTTTTCATTAAGTGTTAATTGTCAATTGGTGCTTTGTTACTTAATTTTGGTTTGTTCGATTTATTTAGTTCTCACGTTTAAATTTATTATTTGCTTAATTTTTGTTTAATAGTTTCTGACCTTAGACTTTAGGATTAGATTGACCCTCCTTATGGGATCGATACCTTAGGTACTATACGAACAACCCGTACACTTACAGAATTTCAAGATTAAAAAATTAAAATTAAAATTTATCGGGAAAACCACGATCAGTGACGATTAGCAACTCAGTTCTTGAAGTTGTGCTCTCTTTGAATGTAATCAAAGAGAGTATGTTTAATGAAGAAATTAGAAGAAAAGAGATTGAAGTTGACAACGTGTAGGCTTTTGTGACACAAAGCAAGGGGAGGAAGAAGAGTAGGGGTCCTAATGATCATGGAAAATCTAAACATAGTTCAAAGTCTAAAGGTGGCAAAGACGTAAAAATGTGTTACTATTGCGATAAACCAAGATACATTAAAAAGTTCTGCTATAAATGAAAGAGGGATTAAAAGAAGGAAGCTCATCAGGATGAGGATGATTATGATGATAAGCGTACAGTTTCAACTGTTTCAAGTAGAGATGATAAGGTGACATTAGTTTGTGCAACTAGTAAATGCTTCCATGTCAACAATGTTAGTTCATAACGGCTGATTGACACAGGAGCATCTTACCATTGTTTTCTAAAGAAAGAGTACTTTTTAAACCATAAGAGAGGAGATTTTGGGACTGTCAAGATGGGAAGTCAAAGATCTGTCAAGATAGTCAGTATGAGTCATATCTGGGTTCAGACAAACGTCATATGCTTATTGACCTTAAGAGATGTTTGAAACATCATTGATCTAAGCTTGAATATGTTATCAGTGAATATGTTAGATCAAAAAGGATTTAAGCACACTTTTGGGGATAGAAAGTGGAAATTGTCTAGAGGTGTAATGATGGTAGCCCAAGGAGAGTTTTGATACTCACTGTGCAAGACACACTTAAGGTGTATGTTAGTGGAGAACTATACACAGCTAAAAAGGATTCTTCACCGAATCTATGGCCTCGACAATTGGGATAGATGAGTGAGAAGGGATTAAAGTTGCTGGCTAGAAAATCCCTTATCGTAGTTATGAATTGACAACTGCTTAATCCTTGTAATCATTATTTGATTAGAAAGCAGTATAAAGTCTCTTTTAAGAGAAGATTCACAAGCAAGTCAGAGTTACCGGAGTTGATGCATTCAGATATCTGTGGTCCTATTAAGGATAATGAGAAAGGTGAGTAATGAGACACAACTATGATGAAACACAGTTTCGAAGGTTAACAAGGGAGAAAAGACTTTCTAAAAGGTATCCAAGTTCTAAGTAATCGTTATTTACCGATGAGGGGGAGCCTAAGGATGTGCAAAATGTTTCATTTTGTGAAGACATTAGATATCATTGGTTGAGGTCTATGATAGAAGAACAATAATTAATGTTGAAGAAGATTCATATGGATTTAATGTTGCTGATATACTAACTAAAGTGGCTTCCAGAAACAAGCATAAGATTGATAGTATGTTTACCAGGATGAATCTCAAGTAGATGATGGAGAATTATGTGTCTTCCTATATCTGGGTTGGAGGGGGAGATTGTTGAGTATCCAACCTTATTTTGAGATCTTGGATGATGTGGCGGATAAGATTATAGTAGATAGCCATCAAATCTAAAAGATAAAGATCATCTAGGAGGATCATCTAGAGATAATGAAGATCTTCATGGATAGGGATGTATCATTCCTAGTTAAATATAATCTCTTATCTTATTAGTAGTGATGTAGATAAATCCTATCAGAGACTCATATTTAAATATGAATGTTATCTTATTAGATAATGTGATGTAATCTAATTACGATAAGATGTGATCTAGTTAGTTCGGTTCAATTAAGATTTTGAATTGTAAGCTAAAGAAACCTATAAATAGCTCATTAGAGCCTTGCTCCACACATGAGATAGAGAAGAGATAGTGTGAGATCCCACACTGGTTGGAGAAGAAAACGAAGTATGCCTTATAAGGGTATGGATAGCTCTCCCTTTAAGACGCATTTTGCCAAGGGTGGGAAGAGCAAAACTATGAGGGATTTGGCCTTAGGGACAACCCAAAGTGAACAATATCTGTGGACGGGTGGTTTGGGCTGCTACAATTGGTATCAAAGCCAGTACTTGAACCGTTGTGCTAGTTAGGTTGGGCCCTAAAGAGGGTTGGGCTTTAAGGGGGTGGATAGTGTGAGATCCCACATCGGTTGGAGAGGAGAACAAAGTATGCCTTATAAAGGTATGGATACCTCTCCCCCTCAGACCTATTTTTCCAAGGGTGGAAAGAGAAAAACTGTAAGGAGATTAGCCCTAGGGGTAACCCAAAGCGGACAATATCTATGGGCAAGTGGTTTAGGCTATTACAAATATTATCAAAGTCGATACCCAAATTGTTGTGCCAGCTAGGTTGGGCCCTAAAGAGAGCTAGGCCTTAAGGGAGTGGATAGTGTGAGATCCAACATCGGTTAGAGAGGAGAACGAAGTATGTCTTATAAGGGCATAGATACCGCTCCCCCTTAAATGCAATTTCCCAAGGGTGGGAAGAGCAAAATCTTTAAGAGTTTGGCCCAAGGGGTAACCCAAACCAGACAATATCTGTGGGCAGTTGGTCTGGGCTATTACAAATTAGAGCCAATACCTGAATCGTTGTGCCAGCTAGGTTGGGCCCTAAAGGGGGTGGAGAGTGTGAGATCTTACATCGGTTGGATAGGAGAACGAAACATGCCTTATAATAGTATGAATACCTCTTCCCCTAAGACGCTTTTTTCCAAAGGTAGGAAGAGCAAAACCGTGAGAGGTATAGCCCTATGGGCAACCTAAAGGAGACAATATCTGTGAGCAGGTGGTCTGGGTTGTTACAAGTGGTATAAGAGCTAGTACCTGAACCATTGTGTTAGCTAGGTTGGGCCCTAAGGGGGTGAATAGTGTGAGATCCCACATCGGTTAGAGAGGAGAACAAAGTATGCCTTATAAGGTATGGATACCTCTCCCCCTTAGATGCATTTTTCCAAGGGATAGGAAGAGTAAAACCATGAGGTTTGGCCCAAGGGGCAACCCAAAGTGGACAATATCTGTAGGCAAGTGGTCTGGGATGTTATAGATAGTAAGTGCTATCACTATGTCCAAAAGTGGGAAAAAATAAAGAGAGGGCAAAGAGGGTTAGATACTCATCCTTGTTTGATTGCTTTTGGTATTAGTTTAAAGGTTTGTTGATTATGATATCAACTTTGGCTTCAATCCTGAAATTTTATGAGACAACTTGTTGTTCGGAGGGGGGTTAGAGATCAAATTTTTCTATAAATACTTATTAAATTTAGTGGATTTATTTATTGATTTGCCCTGTGATTTTTTCCCTCCACATTGGAAGGTTTTTCATATTAAATCTTGGTGTTTGTTTCATCATTTAGTTTCTTATTCTCATATTTTTTCTACTGCTGCAATTTGAAGAGTTATTCTTCTCGTTGATATTTGGTTGACCTTTTTCGAGAGTTGTATTATTTTCCTCCCAACACCTTTAATATTTAAACAGATGCATCGAGAGTGGCAATCGGCATGATACTTTCTTAATAGGGCCATCTGATTGCTTTAGCAAGAAGATGTGCATTTAACTTCACATTTCATCCATTTCCAACTTGGAGATGTAAGCCATCACTGAGGCAGTGAAAGAATGCCCCCACTACTTATTAAGGTTTGATTATGAGATAGTTTAAAAACATAGAAAAGAGAATTGAGTTGATGATGCAATGTCTCAACAACCTTTGCCTAAATTTCCTTTATTCTCAACTAACGAATCAAGTTATTGATGCTATGTCCCATCTACCTTTGCATGAACCTCCATTCTCAGCTATCTCCTTTCCCAGTGCTCCCATCGTGGAAAAACTATGCTCATTTTCTACAGGACTCTACAGGCAAGCAATTTATTACTAAGTTGCAATTTGACCCTAAAATTTAATCGAATTTACTTATCGCAATGCCCTTGTTTATTATAATCATTGCCTCTATATTCCCATTCAAACCAATGTGTAATCCTAACTCTTTATTGGTTTCACAAGTCTCCCATTAGTGGTCATTTAGGTTTTAAGGCCATTATTGTTCACCTTTACCAACTTTTATTACCCTAACTTGTCTTAAGATGTCACAAATCACATAAAAATTATCATATTCCAGTGACACAAGTACTCCACATAAGCCCTTTAAGATGCCCTTCAACCCCTCCCTATCCCTTCCTAGGTATGGGAAGATATATCAATGAATTTCATCACCCATCTCCCTAATTCTTAGGGCAAAAATACCATATAGGTAATAGTAGATCAATTAACTAAATATTCACGATTCTTACCTATAGGTCCCATTATACCGTTGCCAACCTTTCTTTCATCTTTGCTTCAGAGATTTATCGCTTCCACAAAATACCCAGAATAAATGGAAATGGTATGGATCTGGTGTTCTTAAGTTCCTTTTAGAAGGAATTATTTAAATGACTAGGCACCACTTTGGTATACAACAACACTTACCATCATCAAACGTACAGATATAATAAAGTGCTAAATCAGGTTTAGAGAGTTACCTACGTTGTTTTATCAGTGATTAATTGAAGTTGTGGGGTAAATTTCTTCACTTGACTAAATTATGGTATAATTTAGCTCACCATTCCTTCATAGACATGTCACCCTTGAAGATCTTATATAGTTGTCCTCCTCTATAATTCCTTCAATCATTCTTGGAAATACCAAACTTATGTCAATTAAAGACAAAAACTTCTAAAAAAACTAAAGGCCAATCTATTATATGTCAGGCATCAGATGAAGTGGCAAACTAATAAATATGGCATGAGATAGGTTTTTAAGGAAGGTGATTAGGTGTATTTAAAACTTTAACCTTACTGTCACTATAAGAAAAATTAGTTTTAGCGACGAAAATTGCTGATGGAAAATATTAATTTTCTATAGGGAAGCAAAATTAGCGATGAAAATTACCAACGGAAAGAGTCGTAGGAGAAATAGTTGTAGGTAAAATTTCTCAACATAATTGCAACTTCTATTGCTAAATTTCCTAGCTGAATTTTATATTATGTTGTTCAAATTACCTATCAAAACTTTAATTATGTCGGTAAATTTCCTGACGAAATTACAATTTTCGTCAGTCAATTTACTTACAAAAATTGTAATTTCATTGCTAAATTTAACGACAAAATGGTAATTCTATTGGCAAATTTAGTGACAGAATTATATTTTTGTAGGTAAGTTTAGCGACAGAAATTGTAATTCCATTAGGAAATTTAGTGCCGAAAAACATCATTTCGTTGGGAAATTTATCAATGGTACCATTTTTTCTATCAATAATTTAGCTACCAAACTCCATCACTACCAATTCCCACTAAATTTTTTTGTTAATAATCTATTGATTTTTTCTACCTTTAATTTCTTGAAATAATATAATCTTGATTGGTAATATAATATAAAAATTATCTTAATTGGTAACATAATAAAAATTATATTTTACATTAATAAGTATCTTGAAAATGTATGTTATTATTATAAATTAAGAATTTATAAAAAAAATAAGAGTGCCAAAATATCAAATAAAATCCATTTAAGTATCGAAATATTATAAATCTATGATATGCAACTAGTGAAGGTGGATTAACTAACTGTTATGATGAGGTGCTACTTTTCCCCTTCAACTCATCCATCACCTTATGACAGAGTTGGGCTATGTACTTCATCGACTATACCAATTGAGTTGTCAGCATCTCCACTATGCTCTCAAGCTGAACAACTCTCTCATTGGATGCGAACGACCTATTAGATCTAGCTTTACTAGATGTAGAGGAATGTTAATAGCATGTGTTTGCAAAAGAACCTAAGTCAAAAATTCTTAAACGGTGGTCCGTAGCACCAACAACATCAATATATGTCTGACTCTTATCAACATATTCAAAGTTTTGAGACTGTCATTCAATGATTTCTTGTATTTACTCTTATCATTATAATTGTTTATATTAATAAGAGATATTTTTAATTAATATTAGTTATCAAATTAATATTAAAGTATAAATTTTACGTACATTAAATTGTCTCCATTGGGTGTTAACGAAGGTCACATCATCATGCTTCTTAGTGTGTATGTGTGTAAAAAGAGATGATGTAGTGTAGGCTTCATGTCTATAGACTTTTCCTACATCAGAATAAACTGTTTTAAGTGAACTACAATTTTTAAAAAAAAATCGGCAAAGTTTCTTATATTTTTATGATAAATACGCCTGTTAAATAAAAAAATTTCTCAACAACACAGACATTCATGGTAACAGACATTTATAAAATTATCGTTCTGTATAATAGACATATATTTTCTTATAAATTTCATACATCAAATTACTTTGAAATCTAATTGGTAGTAATAAGTACAAAAATCAAAATATAAGTGAACCACAATTTACAAAATATCAATAGAGTTTCCATTATTTTTATGATATTTACCCCCAATCCCAGCCCCCCCTCCCCCCGTTAAACAATTTTTTTTTTCTAAAAAACACAACCATTTATGGAAATAGACATTTATAAAATTATCATTCTCCATAATACACATATTTTCATTCTAAATTTCATAAATCAAATTACATTTAAATCCAATTGGTAGTAATTAGAATATAAGTATAAAGTTTAAATACTTACAATTTTCTCTGCATGCTCCTGGTGGGTTATAGATCCTCCAGTGTGTACAGGTAGACTCTCTCCTTTTAGACCTCCCCATCTGTTCGCAAAAATGCACTCTAAAATGGAGATTGCCTCAGGTATTGCCTAGTACTGTTGCCAAAGACTCTATATTTCTCTAGATATATAAGGATGTCGTACACCATTCTTATGTATCAAACCAACAAAGTCTCTATGACGTGCTCGGGCATGCCTCTCTTATACATCATAAATGACATCATCAAATTTTGAATCCCAAAAAATTCTCTTTGAAAAAATTAAAAAAAGAAAAACATACTATAAATACTTGTAAACTACAATATTTATGTAATTAATGTATACAATTAGATAAAATAAAAAGATTAAAGAATTTTTTTGTACCTCAAACCCTTGACAATAAAAATCCTTTGTCCCCTGAGAGATATTCTTCCATTTATAACCCTCAAGTTCTATCTTCTCCCTGAACTTAGATGAGATAATTCTAGAGCACGTTCAAGATGGGACCAACCTAATTTATAAGCTATTTTAGATCATTTTCAAATTATTCAACATATAACTTCAATATAAACCTATGATGTTATCATGTATTACAAAATTTTTAGAATTTCACTCATAAATTGTTGACAATTGTAATGTAAATTATTCCATCAACTCCCTTAGCTCCAAGTTGGAGGCCGTCTCCTTCATCTGTAACATTTACCCCTGATATCTCTATCAGTGTAGATTCAAATTCTAGTTTGGGAGTAAATGTTGCATTGATAGTATCTAACGGTCCGAGTGTAGTAGGGGTGTTAGATGGTGTAGCAGTAGGTAGGGAATGTGACTCTACAGGAATTGTAAGAGGGGAAGGTGATGCCTCATCTGCATGTGCAATAATTGGATATGCAACACCTAATTTTGTAGCATCCCCAAAATGTGATGCTTTACCTGGACGTGCACTGGCTCCTCTAAATGGTGATGGTTTGAGCCTTGGTTGTACCATATTCTTTTTCCTCTTCTGTGACATATTCTTAACCTGATATTCTCATTTTATTAATTATTCCACTAATAGATCAATAAAAATTATTTATATAAATTGTTGATGCAATAATAAATTTATTCATATAATATTCTGTTACTTACACAAATTAATTGCTATCATCATTTAATTGTAATTCAAATTCATCATCATCTTCTTGTTTTAAAGAATTAGAATCACTGTCAGGCTCCTCTTCATATCTCTCTCCTTTTATAGATTCTTCATCCTCTCTAGATGGAATTTTAACATATTAATTATTTGGATCATTTAAATGTTTATTCTTGGTATATGTTACACATGCATTTATTTTATGAACATCTTCCTGAAACGTTTCACTTTCAATTCTCTTATTTTCTCCTTTTCCATGTAATTTAAAAACACCTCTAGATTTTACTTTGCAAACAGCTAACTAATCTGACTTTTCTCGTTTTAAGTTGGGGGAAGGGACATAATACACCTGGGTTGTTTGCATCGCCAACACGAAATGTTCAAATTGTCTAAATCTTCTTCGCTTGTTGATTTCAACTAATTTGTATCGATTATGCTCTTTTATTCCAACATTAGGAGTTGGATCAAACCATTCACACTTAAATATCACACTTCATTTTATTGGCAATGTGGGGTACTCAATTTCAAGTATCTCAATAATTTTACCATAATAATACATTAATTCTCTCTGTATGTAAACCCCATTATTTACTGTTGCCATACTAAACCCCACTATTTACTGTTGCCATACTATGACCATGATTTTTTGTATGAAATTTGTATCTATTAACAAAACATAATGGATAAGATTTAACAGTTCACAAAGGTCCTTTTGCAAGATCACATATGAACTTGTTCTCTATTGGATTTTCTAAGACCTACATCAATTTTTTTTATCGTATTAAATAGTATATTGTCATTTAAACACTTTGATATGATAATTCAACCATTTTAATTATTGCATGTCAAAACTTACATATTTCTCGAACCATTGAGGAAAGTGGCTTTCAACTTCTTTATTAATATTGTCTTGTGTTTTTTCAAGCATTAGCTCACGTAATCATTTCTTGTATAATCTAAAAGCATTATTATGTATTTTAGTTGTGAACATTACTCACCTTAAACACCCAAATAATCCGTTTCAAAATTGACTTATACTTACTGCACGAAAGGTTGAACCTCTTGGTAATTTAATAAAATGTAACCATGGGTAACTTTTATTTCTTCTTCTGTTAACATTCTTCTTGTTGAGCATCCATATGTTCATTCAGGACATGTGAAAATGGATAAGTTATCATCAATATCACTCATTTCACACCTATCTTCGTTATGAGGAACTTTTCTTTCTTTTATGTGCATATGCGGCTCAAAATAATGTGACAAAATGTACTTGCTTCCTTTATTATATAAGCATTACATATTGAACCTTCAACTCTATCCTTGGTTTTTTAAAACATTTTTCTTCAAATAATGCAAATATCTACATTATAAATAGGGTTATTACAATTACTGATTAAAAAATGCTATAAGTTTTATTTAAATATTAATTATAATCACCTTTTAAATGGATACATCCATCGATATTGAATTGGACTAGTAAGTTTAGCCTCATGTGTTAAATGTATAGGTAGATGTTCCATATAGTCAAAGAATCTTGGAGGAAAAATAGCTTCTAATTTACACAAAACAACTAGAATTCTTCTTTCTAGTTTTTCTATTTCAATAAACTTTATTTCAGATGATGTTAATTTTTTGAAAAACAAACTTAATTCTATTATAGCTTCCTAAACCTTATTTGGTAGCAACTCCCAAAATGAAATTGGAATTAGCCTTTCATAAACATATGACAGTCATGACTTTTCATCCCAAATAATTTATACTTCCTTATGTCCACACACCTTTCCAAGTTCAAAACATAACTATTGGGAAACTTTAGACTTTTCAACCATCCACACAAAAATTCCTTTTATTTTTGTTCAAAGTGTAACATGTTTTGGATATTTACTCGTGCGAAGATCTTTATCTAACTCATTCCTTCTAAACAAAGTTTCAAATCAGCTCGTGATTTTGCATTGTCCTTTGTCCTCCCTTCAATGTTCATTATGGTGTTGAAAAAATTGTCAAAAATATTTTTTTCAATATGCATCACATCTAGATTACGACATATCAAATTAGTTTTCCAATATGGCAAATCCCAAAAGATACTTCATTTTCTATAACTAAAGATTTTACTAATGTTTCTATTAACTTCTTCAGCTTCAAGTTTTATAACTTTCAACAACCCTAATTCATCAATCTCCTACAATATCTCTTCATCAACTTTATGAGGGGGAGGAGTTGTTTGTACCATCATATTCTTAATGAACATTTATTTATTGCATTTAAATGGATGATCTGGAGGAAGAAACTTCCTATGGTTGTCAAACTGAGATGTTTTGCTCTAATTAGGAAGATAAAATGCATCAGAATCATTACTACAGTAAGGGCAAGTCAATTTTCCTACTGTGTTCTATCCATGCAACATAGCATTCATAGGGAAATCACTAATAGTCCACATCAAAGCTACTCTCAACAATTTTTTTAAAAAAAGATACATCATATGTCTCCATACCAAATTTCCAAAGATGATGTAATTTAGATACTAATGGTTGTAAGAATACATCAATTTTATGATTTGGATTCGTAGGCTCTGGCACAATCACCGTTAAGAACATATATGCCTCATTCATACACATCTATGGAGGTAAATTATAAGGAGAAATTATGATTGGCCATGATAAATATTGTTGGCTGGATTGACTAAAAGGTTGGAAACCATCTGTCGACAATCCTAACATAACATTTCTAAACCTAACATTTGTACTTTCTGCTATAAACGTAGAATGAGTGTTATTGAAATGTTTCCATACAAGTGCATATGATGAATAACTCATTATTCTATCTTCTTATTCATGTTCATTATGCCATCTTATATGAGATGCAGTAACATTAAATGAATATAGTTTTTGAAGTCTTAAAGTTAGCAGGAAATAATACATCAGGTTCTAAGGTACTAATTTCTACTTTATAGCAAGCTTTCTTGGTTTGAACCTAGATTGACAACAAAATTTACACTCTTGTAATTTTACATCATCTCCCCAAAAAAACATACATCCTAAATTACAACAATCAATTTTCTCAACTGGCAAACCAAAACCCCTAATAAGTTTCTTCATATTGTAAAAATTATCAACCATTTTATGATTAGAAGGCAATGATTCATTATATCAAGCAAGAATTTTATCCAAACTTCGATAAGAAATATGCCCTTTAGACTTTATGTTGAATATTTGAGCAACTGAAGATAATTGAGTCATGGGCTCACAATTTGGCCATAATTCTTAGTCAGCTGATTTTAGTAACTCAAAAAACTTTTTTGCATTTGTGTTTGGTTCCTCTTTAAGATTTTCTATATTTTCTTAAAATGTGTAACCGACTTCATCATAAAACATTTAGGTGTAAGAAATTTCAGTTGCATCCACATTATTTTTTATAAATCTAGCTCCCCATTCAAACACATCTACATTTATTGACGAGTTTACTTCATTACCCCTTGAGGTGCTACAAATTAATGGCTCCCCATTTTGTTTCCACACAAAATAATTTGGAACAAACTCTTGTCTTAACAAATGGAGATTCACTTCATCAATAGGAAGAAAATGAATATGGTTGCACTTTTTACATGGACATCTAATGTTTGGACCATCCATATATGCAAGTTGAGAACATGCATAATTAATAAAAGCTTGGACTACCTCAACAAACTCAAGATTAATGAAACCATCCAATGTTAATCATCTATACATCTAAGATTTATCAACATTACTCATTTACGCAAAATTGTTATTTAAAAAAGTAATTTCATAGTTAGATATAATAACTGTTATGGTAGTATCCATATTAATCTTATAGAACATTTAATCTTTAGTTTATACATTAATAATAACATAAGAAGAAAGCATTGTATTATAGTATATGCATAAATATTTGTAATGTCAGATGATAGGGAAATATTTTAGGTTGTATGTGATGTCAACTAATTTCAAGTATCTACCATTCATAGCAACTCATGTAATGACAATATTTGGAGAGAGGACTTAATAGAATTATATTATTTCTTCATCTAAGCAGTTATCTAAGCATTATGTGATCAAGATGTTTACTTGCATATAAATAAATCATGCTTTTGAAACATTAAAACAAAGCCCATTTCAATGATTAACATGAATAAACACATACATTAAAAAAATAAATTTGAGAAAAAAGACAGCAAAGTGAATACCTTTATACTTCAAAAATGTAGAAAAAATGTATAGGATAGAAGCTGTAACAAGTCCTTGATAACAACCAACGTAATATGATCTATAATGAGATATATCTTATGGTTCAATAATAATATCTTTGTAAAAAACAAAAGATGTTGAAATTCACATAATCAATCATGTATGCATACTTTCAATAAATAACAAAAATCTTAAATATAAAAAAACAATATATGAATGATTTTAGATTGTCAATATAAACAATAATATTTTATTTAATCATGGTGCCTAGTAATGTCAATTCCTTTGGCATGTTTATGATATCTTTAAGGATAATCCTTTCGTTAATGGATTCACAATCATAAGATTTAGGCTAATATATTTGATGACACTCTTTGTTTGTGAACTTTTTCTTTAATGATAAAGTAATTTATTTTTATATGTTTAGCACCTTTAAATACTTGTATTTTTTCAAAAAGAAAACTATTATGATGTTATCACAATACATTTTTAGTGATTTGACAACACTATTGACAATTACAAGTTATAAAATAAAGTTTGGTTCTTCTCATCGAATTGAAAAGTGCACATAATCCAAAAGTAGCTATTGATACACTGTAACATCCCATCACCGATGGGATGAGTACAGTGAGAGTGCATTCTTATTTGGTATGCTCATGCATTATTTAGTTATGTATATTTGGTTAATTGGGCAATTACTACGCTAGCATATGCGAGTACATACATGTATGACATATTCCCGGCTTGATTTGGTAAATTGGTAAATTGGTAAATTGGAGATAATTAGGTTAATTGAGTTGTGAGAAATTTAATTGGAGTGAGAATTGAGAATTTGGAGTTTGAAATATGAAATTGGAGTATATGATTATGAGTTTTCTAATTTTGAGAAATTATAGGAATTTTTCTGTAATTCCGGACAAAAATTGACTTAATGATCGATTAATTGGATTTCCGGTTCCGAAATTGATTATCCGATGGCATAGAAAGATTAGAAATTTGATTTGAGGAATTATGGTTTTGAGCCATTGGAATTTGGGAGAAATTAGAATCAGAAATTGGATTGAAATTGTTTGGATTGGTCCTGTGGCAATTTTATTTGCCAAACAACCCTTAGTTACTTTGTATTTAATCCTAAGCCTTTGAAATTTTGGTCTTCCACGATGCTCCTTTGATTTTTGAGAGAAAGTTTGCTTCTCCTCTTTCGTGGATCTTCTTGCTTGAT
>JANZLD010000236.1:61090528-61100912 GCA_026413575.1 Erythroxylum carthagenense
CAAGAATTCTAGCCCAACTTCTTAAGTTTAATTTAAGCCAAAGCTCATCTCAATAGCACAACCATATCAAAAGTTATAATAAAAAACCTGAAACATGCACAAACTAAATTTTCCAGATTTTATACCTAACACAACTCCTTTCATTCCAACAACATTCCTACATCAATAAGCATCCAATTTGGCCATGAAATCAGCCACAAGTTCATCAAGCCATTCACTTGAATAAGAAGGCACAAATTGGCAGCACACACACACACAATTTTCTTACTTGCATTTACCACTCATCTAACATCATTCTAACATCAACACCAATCCAAAACTAATCCAAAACATGTTAATCATTCATCCTCACACATACATAAACTCATACGCAAACAAGTCAACCATAAGATTTATGAAATTAATGCACAATTAATCACAATAAATACTTCTAACTACCAATTAAAGAACACAATACAAAATTCTCACCTAAACAAGCTCCAAGCTTTAATTCTTCAAACTACTCCAATTCTCTACCTCTCAACAACACCTACGGCCATCACCCACACACACACTAATTATCATCATCATAAGGCTTAAGCTTGGTTTTGTGTGTGAAGAAAGGAGGAGCAAGTAAGTAGACAAGAAAAATTCTTGTATGGAGGATGAAAACCCAACGAAGAAGGAAGGGTAGCACCTACGGATGGAAGAGAAATTTTTGCCTTTCAAAGTGATGTTTAAGTCTTTCCAAGGAGAAGTGTCGTAAATGTCTTGCCTAGCTTAAGATAATTATCAACCCATTAAGTCTAAGACATAGTAGGCAAGTGACAAGTGTCACTTGCCACTTGTCTTATTCTTAAACACTTTTAAAGTTTCTTTCCAATTTCAATTCAATTTCTAGTCCAATTTGTCTCCAAATTCCAATGAATCAAAGATCATAATTCCTAAAATCATAGTCCAGTGCCATTGGACAGTCATTTTTAGTACCGGAAATCCAATTAGTCCGTCACTTGAAAATTTTCCCAGTCCGAAAATTTTCTCCCAAAAATTCCAGAAAAATTCCTAAAAGTCACTAAAAATGTAAAACACATATAAATTACTCCAATTCAATTTTTCTAACACTTATATCACATTTTTCACAAAAAATCACATTTATAAACACATATGCCGGGAAATGTCATGAATGCATGTACAATCATGTGCATTGCAAAAATTACTATTCATATATACATAGAGGCCATATGATGTATGAACGTGCCAAGATATGTTTCCAAACTCCTAACCCGTCCCAAATGACCAATTTACCCTTCCCATCGGTGATGGGATGTTACACACCTTGCCAAGTTTAAAACATAACCATTAGGAAATTTTAGACTTTTCAACCATTCACACTAAATTTCCTTTAATTTTTTATTCAAAGTGTAACATGTTTTTGGATATTTGCTCTTGCAAAGATCTTTACTCATTCTTTCTATAAAAAAGTAGCTTCCTAAACCTTATTTGGTAATAACTCCAAAAGTGCAATTGGAATTAGCCTTTGCATAAACACATGATAATCATAATTTTCATCCCAAAAAATTTGTACTTCTTTATGTCTACACACCTTGCCAAGTTTAAAACATAACCATTAGGAAACTTTAGACTTTTCAACCATTCACAAACAATTTCCTTTAATTTTTTATTCATAACACATTTTTGGATATTTGCTCGTGCAAAGATATTTACTCATTCTTTCTACAAAAAAGTTTCAAATTAGCTTATGATTTTGCATTGTCCTTTATCCTCCCTTCAATGTTCATTATGATGTTGAACAAATTATCAAAAACATTTTTTCAATATACGTCACATCTAGATTATGATGTATGAAATTAATTTTCTAATATGACAAATCCTAAAAGATATTTTGTTTTCTCCAACCAAAGTTTTTACTAATGCTTCTATTAGTTTCTTCATTTTCAAGTTCTGTAACATTCAGTAACCATAATTCATCAATCTCCTACAATATTTCTTCATCGGCTTTATGAGGGAGAGGAGTTGTTTGTACCATCATATTCTTAATAAAATTTTATTTATTACATCTAAATGGATGATCTGGAGGAAGAAACTTCCTGTGGTTGTCAAAATAAGATGTTTTGGCCCCATTAGGAAGACAAAACGTAAGCCAATTTTCCTACTGTTCTCCATCCAGAAAATATAGCATATATAAACAAATCACTAATAGTCCTTATCAAAGCTGCTCTCAGCAAAAAAATTTGTTTAAAAGACACATCATATGTCTACACACCAAATTCCTAAAGATGATGTAATTGAGATACTAATGGTTGTAAGAATACATCAATTTAGGACCTAGAAAAATCACCGTCAAGAACATATATGCATCATTCATACTCATCCATGGAGGAAAAAAATAAGGAGTAATTATAGTTGGTCATGATGAATATTATTAGCTGAATTGAACAAAAGGTTGGAATCTATCTGTCGACTATCCCAACTTAACATTTTGACTTTTAGCTGAAAACTCAGAATGGGTGTTATTGAAATATTTCCATGTACGTTCATCTAATGGATGGCTTATTATTCCATCTTCTTATTTATGTTCATTATGTCATCTCATGTGAGATGCAGTAACATCAGAGGCATATAGTCTTTGAAGTCTTGGAGTTAACGGGAAATAATGCAATTGCTTCCAAGCTACTAATTTCTGCTTTATAATATACTTTCATGGCTTGAACCTAGATTGACCACAAAATTTGTCATATTATAATTTCACATTATCTCCCCAAAACAACATACATCCCAAATTGCAACAATCAATTTTCTCATCTGGCAAACTAAGACCCCTAATAAGTTTCTTCATATTGTAAAAAATTATTAACCATCTTATGATCAGGAGGTAATGATTCATTATACCAAACAAGAAATTTATCCAAACTTCGATAACAATATGCCCTTCAGACTTTATGTTCAATATACAAGCAATTGAAGATAATTGAGTCATGGTCTCACAAGTTGGCTATAATTCTTGGTAAGCTGATTTAAGTAAGACAACAAACTTTTTTGCATTTAGGTTTGGGTTTTCTTCAAGACTTTTTATTTGCTTGAAAGGTATAACTAGCTACATCATAAACCATTTGGGTGCAAGGATTTTAAGTTGCATCCACATTGTTTGTTATAAATCCAGTTCCCTCTTCAAATCATCTACATTTATTGATGAGTTTACTTCATTACCCCTTGAGGTGCTACAAATTAATGGCTTCCCATGTCGTGTCTACACAAAATAATTTGGAACAAACCCTTTTTCTTAACAAATGTAGATTCACTTCATCAATAGGAAGAAAATGAATATGTTCACACTTTTTACATAGACATCTGACTTTTGGACCTTCTATATATGTAGGTTGAGAATATACATAGTCAATAAAAATTTGAACTCCCTCAACACACTCAAGATTAATGAAACCATCCAGTGTTAATTGTCTATACCACCAAGATCTATAAACATTACTCATTTACGCAAAATTGTTATTTAAAAAAGTGATTTCATAGTTAGATATAATAACCATTATGGTAGTATCAATATTAATCTTACAGAACGTTTATTATTTAGTTTACACATTAACAATAGCATAAGAAGAAAGCATTTTACTATAGCATATGCATAAATATCTGTAATGTTAGATGACAGGGAGTTGTTTGTACATGTATAAATCATCCTTGTTCTTCTAAACAATTATCTAAGCATTACATGATCGAGATGTTTACTTGTACATAAACAAATCATGTTTTGAAAACATTAAACGAAAACCCATTTCAACGATTAACATTAATAAACATATACATTAAAAAAATTTTGAAAAAAACGAAAGCAAAGTGAGTACCTTTATACTCTAGAATGGAGAAAAAAAATGCCCAAGATAGAAGTTGCAACAAATCCTTGACAGCAACCAACATAATATGATTTATAACGAGATAATCTTATGGTTCAATAATAATGTCTTTGTAAAAGACAAGTATTGTTGAAATTCACATGATCATTCATGTATGCATACTTTCAATAAATAACAAGAAGTTTAAATATAAAAAATAACATATGAATGATTTTAGATTTTCAACGTAAACAATAATATTTTGTTTAATCATGGTACCTAGAAATGTCAATTCCTCTGACATGTTTATTATATTTTTAAGGACAATCCTTTTGTTAATGGATTCACAATAATAAGATTTAGGCTAATATGTTTGATGACACTCTTTGTTTATGAACTCCTTCTTTAATGATGAATTATTTTATTTTTATAGGCTTATCACCTTTAAATATATGTATTTTTCAAAAAGAAAAATACTATGGTGTTATCACAATAAAATTTTAGTGATTTGACAACACCATTGACAACTACAAGTTCTAAAATAAAGTTTGGTTCTTCTCAACCAATTGAAATGTGCACATAAACTCCAAAAGTAACTATTGATATACTAGCTTTTGGATCTTAAAGAACTATAACTAGTTTTCAAAATCCGTTGTCCACCATAACCTTTTCTCTAAATCTAACTCTTATAAGAGTGCCCAATCTACATATCTCACCACCTCAATTTTATTCATTTGAAGAGTTTGATATTAATTTAATTAAAGCTTAGTCATGAAATGGAGGAGCAAATGATCAAGTTACACTCTAAGTGGCATAGTAGTTAAGATATCCATAATAGGCGGGTGATGGGCTCGAGATATATAAGAGAAACCTCTTATGAGGAGGAAGTCATATCTCTTTGGTGTTTGTGGCGGGGCTACTCTTTGTCCCACCTATGTTATGCCATAGTCATTGTACGTCTCATTATAATTAGTAGTTAACTTGGAAAGGGAAAAATTAGACCATAATCATAGTTTAAATTGAGTTCATTACAAAACCTACTATTAACAATATTTCAATCGACAATTCTATAAAGTCTAAAGCATCATCTCAATATGCAGTTAGTTTACAATTAACTCATTTGCTACCATTATAAACGAACATCTCATTAGCATCCATAGCTAATAGCCTTAACATTTAACCTTCCCCCTTATACCCATTTATAAATAAGACACCTAATTTAATGCATCTATATATGCGGGTTGAGAACATGCATACTCAATAAAAGCTTAAATTCCCTCAATAAACTCAAGATTAATGAAACTTTTAGGTATTAATCACCTAAATGCAATTGATATTACCACAAAAATATGCAAAATGATACAAGAATCAAAAGACCTAAACAACCTAACACTAGAGGAGTTAATTAAGTCAATACTCACTTATGATATGAGACTAATTGAAACCTAAGGAAGAATGTGATAATGATGATTATAAAACAATTAATCAAAGCAACATTAAGGAAATATCTTGACAAGGAAGTTCAAGAGGTTGTTTAAGAAGAAAAAAGAACAAAAGAGAAAATGAAGAAATGGTGAAGGTAAGTTTCATTGTAATGAAATGATTAGCATTGTTTGGTATGAAAGTAAAAAGATAAGCCACTTCAAGGATCAAATCCTAAACCTTAAAGATTGCAAGAAGATAGACAAAAATGAGTACAAAAAAAGAATCAATGAAAGAAATATAGGATAAATTAAGTGAATTAAAAGGAGAAGGAAAATATAATATGTCTAAACCAACTTGGCTCATGAAAATAAGTTCAAATATCTAGAATAACTTGAGAATAGTGATGATTAGCTACGGTATGGTGAATTTAATTGACATTTGCAATAACCATAGGAAACAATATCCTTAAAGTACAAAGAAACTAGGGAATTTCATGTATGAAAGAAAATGAGCAATTACAAAGTTCAACAAAGCTAAAAGCATCCTTCCACGAGTTTAAGAGTAATAATATAATGAATGAGAATAAAAACATTATGAAGGAAGTTTTAGAATATGAAGGAATCACTTGAAAGGTTCAATAAGGGAAAAGAAAAATTAATAAGACCTTAAACTATTGGAGTGGAATAGGATACATAGAAGGTTCTATCTTATCTAACGGTAAAACAAACTTTGTTAAGGGAAAGTACTTAGAAGAGTATGAACCTTATCATATAGAGGCTAGGATTTAAGTTCATCCATTAGAAAATCATCCTATGCATCTTTAAAATAATCTAAACTATCACATATCTATACATATAGCTTATACACTCACTGTATAAAGAAAAACTATTACATATTTGACACACTTATGCAAGACTAGAAGCTCCATATAGAAACTTATGAGGACAGAATGTAAGTATAACATAATTATATAGAGCATCATAAATGATATTCAAAATTTTAAAAATCATAAAAATTATTCTTGATGTTATTATTATGAAAATTATGGTTATTTTTAATGGTTTTGAATAGTTAGAAAGTGACTTCAAGGAAAACCTAAGAAGATGTTGGTTAAGTAGAGCTCAAAGAATAAACCAAAAGGACTCCAAAACATTTGAGTACCCAAGATAAACAAGTTTCTTAAGTATGTAAGACTAAGCTTTACCAGTGACATATAGTTCTCAAAAAATAAGATAATATTTCAAGTAAAATAAAAAGGACTCATGAAATTTATATAAAACTCTAAGGTGAGCTAATTATCATTAGATATTTGTGATTTATCAAACCATTATATCAATTGCTTAACGTCTATGAAAGAGGACTTCTAGATATTACATTAAAGACTAGAACATTTAAGCATTAAATTTATAGAGAAACCTAACAAACAACATTGTGTTAGTGGACTTCCATTGATAAAGTATCACATTAAAAAGTTTAAAAAGCATTTTTAATCTTATATTTCACTGCAAATATCAAAGACTGATAGCAGATTACCTTATATTATACAGTTGGTAAGGAAGCAATTCTTTTATTGGGAAATAGAACGTAGTTAAATGAGAAGATGACTCTTACCTATCTTACGCTTTCTACTTTTAGCCCTCCTACCATATCATCAGGCTCAATTCTAGCCTGAGAAGACATGAAATAATCGATTAAAGCAAGGAAAAAAGCATTTAGAGAAAATTTCTCACCTATGGAAATTTTCGATATGTGCAAACAAAACCCACTATCTCTGGAGAAGAGCAAAGAGATTGATAAGAGGGAAAGAGTCCAACCCATTATTGATGGAGAGGATAACATGTATTCAGCATCTATTATAATGGAACATAGTGCAAATTTGAAAGAGGGAGAGAAGAGAGGAAGAAATAGTACGAGCAATTTAGTTTAGAACGAGAGAGAGAGAGAGAGAGAGGGAGAGGGAGCTTAATTAAAATTTATATGTTGTTTTTAATTGAATTTCGTAATGAAATGGTTTTTCCATAAGTAAATTACCTATAGAAATATGATTCCATAGGTAAATTCTCGACAAAATGGTTTTTTCCATAGGTAATTTATCGACGGAATCACATTTTATTGGTAATATGGAATGGTGTTTCTGTAGATTAATTCCCTACAGAATGTTGTTTCGGTAGGTAATTTCCCTATGAAAGGTTGTTCTTATAGGTAATTTCCCTATAGAAACATCACACCGGAATAATTTACCTATTGAAATATATTTCTGACGGGAAATTAACTACAAAAATGTGATTATGAACATAATGATATTTATGTAAAAAATTTCCCTATGGAATTTTTTTCCTTCTGTAAATTTTGTACACAATTTTTAATGAGAACCATTGACGCCTATTTTTACAATGACTTTCACTATCCTGCTAATAAATTTTGTTGGCAAAGCTTGGCAAAAAGTTCCCTCCTCTTTTAACGTTAGATTTTTTCAGTCACAAGAAACCTTTTTTTATATATAAGTTTACCTACAGAAAATAATTTACATCACTAATTTATTAAAAAAATTTCCATAAGGAATTTTCTATCGATAATTTACAATTTTCTTGGGGTATTAACCAAGTTAACTCATTTATTATTTATTAAGATAGGTTACTCATTAGATAAATTGATGAGATTATACATAAAAAGAGTTCATGAGACTTTATAGAGTTTCTATTTCCACTACATCTAATCACAATACTAGGTTTGTAGCTAGGTTTTGCAGAAATTTACACGATAACTTAGAGACTAGGCTAAGTTTTATACAAATTTTCATCCTTATACAAATGGATTATTAAAGAGGATGATATATATATCCTAGATGATATGTTCAGAGATTGTGTTATGGATTTCAAAGGGGCATAGGATGAGCATTTGGCACTAATGGAGCTTACTTATGATAACATTTATCACGCCATCACTCAGATGAAACATTTTGAGATTTTCTATGGAAGTTAACGCATGTCCCTTATTTATTAGGATGATATGGATAAAAGAAGACATTTGATATTTAAGATAGTTTTGGTGATGGTGGAGATGGTCAAGTTAATAGAAAATAAGATTGATGTCAGCTAAACTGGATAGAAGAGCTAAGTGGATTAAAGGAGCCAAACTTTAGAGAAAGTGGGAGATCATTTATTCCTAAATGTGTTAACTACTAGAGGGATTCAAAGATTTAGAGTCAAAGAAAAAATGAGTCCTTAATTTGTAGGCACTTTTGAGATCTTAAAGAGCATGAGTACATTGGTTTATTGTTTGGTGTTACCAATGATATTGTCCAATGTTTGTAATACTTTTTATGTGTCAATACCTATGAGATATATGCATAAGCTATCAATATTGTGGATTATTACCACCACACTTAAACACAAACTCAAATAAACAAAGGTAAAAGGGACTTTTTTTACCTTAATTATTGAACAAAATTTTAACTTAAACCTTCTATATAGTTGTGTTTAATAAGAAACCTAACATTGTAAAATCTATTCTATTTAAGCTTAAGTTGATGGAGTTATAAACTTTCTTATAGGTTTCCATCCAACAAATAAAAATGGCATCTTTTATCTAAAATGTGTTACTAGCTTCTTTCTTTCTTAACAAAAATGTAAATTGAGTAATCTATCTATTCAAGAAAAGAAAAGGATGGAGTTTGCTACCATCAACAAACAAAATTTAGAGATCATCATTTTCACATATATAAAATGAATGTTTTAGAATTACAAAAGAAAAACTATAAGAGAAAGTCATCATCATATTTATATAATCATATATAACCATGATGTGAAAAAAATGAATAGAAATCATAAACAAAGGAGGGAAACGAATAATACAAAGAAAAGTTAAAAAATTAGGATACTCAAATTAGAGGGATGGTTTTGACTATACTAATATGAATAAAATTTTTTGATTTGTTTTGTGTTAGTTGTATTTGATCCATTATAGCCCAATAAAAGTACCTTTTCTAGCCTTCTTGATGCTTATGTAATTCATTGCTTTGATCTTTCCTAAACCTTCTACATCCTTTTGTATGCACTTCATAATGGACAACAATAAGTTCTTGATCATTGTCATAAACATTAAGAAATTAAATTGTCAACAACCCTTTGATCAGTACATAAATTACCATATGAGTTATTTTCTTCCATTTTGTTTTATGACTAATATGAAGAATGAGATTAGTTTTATTTATGATTTAAAGAACAAGAAAGAGAGGATTTAATTAAAGAAGAAGAGGTTAAGTTATAAGTGGTTTTATATTAGGTCTACCTTAGTTGTGTCAGTGAGATATTAACAGGATGTTTGGTTCAATGGAATAGCAATTATATTCCTAGCATATTCCTAGTATATTATTAAACTTGTGTTTGGTTAGAAACAAACACAGAATAAGTAATCATTAGGAGCATCTATTCTTAAACTTTAGGGAATAGATAAAACTACTCCCTAACTATCTTTATCGATTCCATGAATAACTATTCTTCTTTAAGACAAATTTATCCTTCTCACGTTTAAGCCTCCCGAAACTTCTGATCCTTCTTCGACATCTAAATTTTGAGCTCTCCAGCTCTAACCCAAATAGGAAGTCTAAATTTTTGACCATTTTTGGGTTTTACGTGCAGATTCTTTGTAGCGCCCCCTTACCACAAGGTACCCACCGAAATGCCCGGAGGTCATTCCGGCACATATCCTATGATAAGGGCGAGCTACGATCAATCACTACACTCACTTCACATGGCATCGTATCATTAATCACTTATTAAGAATCAATAGAAAATTCACAAACTTTTCAAAACCAACTTTTTCCTCATTTCATTTCTCAAACCAAGAGTCTTCATTGTGTCTTTTAACCCCTTTTCACATGTACATTAACAAAACCTAGTACAAATGTACCACATGAAAGAGGAAAATATCAAATCTATCTAAGCCATCCGAAAATCCCAGCTGGCCGACCTTTGAGCCATGACTTCCCTTGTTAAAACACAATCTACAAGGTAATGGAGTCTCTCAGTAGTTACGGTCGTCTCTCGGTCCTGAAAAGACAACATTGTAATTTTGGTGAGTTTTGCGAACTCAATGAGGTAACCATCATCGAT
>JANZLD010000236.1:61143208-61156503 GCA_026413575.1 Erythroxylum carthagenense
CCTTTAACATCTCCATCGATTTTCTCTCATCAAATTAAATCCTCCCTCCAAACCTTAAGAGACTACCTTCTTTCCATGGAGAACTTGCACTTGCTTGGTGTTAGAAGTAATTAGTGAGAGGCGTCCACTTAAAGTGGAACAAAACCTTGAGGTCTTAGGTTCGAGCCGTGGCTCTCCCTGAACCAAAGAGGACAATACCTGGAATGATGGCGGTAGAGGTCGGGCTCTACTGTAGCGGTCGCGTGGCCAGAGTTCACGGACCCTACAATACTAGTGGATTTGGATGGGATACGGAAAGGAAGATCATCATTGTTGAAGTTCATATATGGGATTCTTACTTAAGTGTAAGTATTGAACTTTTATCTTGTTTTAAGTATTTTCTTTAACTACTTTCTTGTAATTTATATTAATTATTGACTTTTTTTCATCTAGTTAAAGAGTAAAGATGTTGCTTAATTTCGACGAAGGAGCTTTTCTTTTTATCATGAACTGACTGGGATTTATGGAGAAGATCGTGCAACTAGAAATGACACACAAACTGTTGCAGATATTCTTGAGGAAATGTAAAAGCAAGAAGATATAGGTGGGATAAATGAAGGTGGTAAAGATCAATATGAGCATAGTTTGCATAAGATAGATGAGTCCTTCACCCAACCTTAAACCTCAAATATTGAAAGACAAGCTGAAAATATTTCAGCAAGGAGGAGAAAAAGGAGTAATGATACGGGGGAAGCAAGTCTTACAGATTCACTTATTGTTACTGCCAGGATGTTGGGTGATACCATGAATCAGATTAAAGATAAATTGTGTAAGAGTATTAGGATTGAAACGTATATTTAACAAAGAATTGAACAGTTAGATAGTGCATTGAGTGAGATAAAGGGACTCACAGATAATGAAAGGGATACTGTTTTAGGGAAATTTTCTAATCATCCTACATAAATGCTTGTGTTTTTCACTCTTGCATCTTCTCAAAGATTGGGTGGGCAAGGAGATATTTTGCCATATACTGACGATTATTTTATGTAGAAGTTATTTTGTCTAGTTATTTAAAATAGCGCTGAAACTTATTTTTTGTTCAACTAGCTTTTTAGTAATTTAAAGCCCTATGTTATATTTATTTTCAATATTGTTTCATTGTTATTTTATATTGCAATTGCGACTATATAATAATGCTGACATGAGTCGGATTAGAAAAATTAACCACTGCAAAATGTTGGAAAGTTAAATTAATACTAAAAATGGAATTTAATAAAAATACTAACAATAAGAAAATTAATTTCATAGTAT
Source organism: Erythroxylum carthagenense (assembly GCA_026413575.1). Classification (NCBI taxonomy): domain Eukaryota; kingdom Viridiplantae; phylum Streptophyta; class Magnoliopsida; order Malpighiales; family Erythroxylaceae; genus Erythroxylum; species Erythroxylum carthagenense. The sequence continues at coordinate 61,144,499 of JANZLD010000236.1, forward strand.
AATAATAATAATAATAATAATAATAATAATAATAATAAGAATAATAAGAATAAGAACAACAACAACAACAACAATAAAAACATCATCAAGAAGAAGAAGTAGCAAATTAATTTTGTACAATAATAATAATAATAAGAAGAAGAAGAAGAAGAAAATTAATTTCGTATAATAATAATATAAAATAGAAGAAAAAGAAAATTAATAATAACAAGGAATTTAATAACAAAATAAAATTAAAATTAATGGATAAAATTAATAATAATAAGAGTAATTATAAGTAGAAAATTTATAATAATTAATAATAATAATAATAAGGATATTTTGAATTTTTTGTTAGTTATTCCTTTATTATTCTAAATTTACATTTTCAAATCAAACATTGACATAGAAATTCTTTATCTATTTTATTCATTGAATCAAACAAAGTAATATTTATTCTATTTCATTATTTATCTTTTATAATCTTAAGAATAACTATTATATTTCTTATTTATTCTATTTCTTGAGCAAGGGATGAACTTTGGAATTTCATAATATAATCCATAAATCACTTTAAAAGAAATTATACCAAAGTGGTGGGGCCCACGTGGATAGTTGAGATCTAGAAATGTTGACCCCTCTTTTAAATTAAAAAAATACCACTTGTATTTTTTAAACGAAACCCAAATGGTACTTTAAATTTTCATTAATATAAAGTTCAACTATAATTGTTATAATGTTAGGGCCCTTTTTTAACTTTACTAAATTTTAGGGGCAACTGTTACGCCAAAAATGCCCCTTTTCTTTTTTTTTTTTTTTGAGGGAAAATGCCCCTTTTCTTAAAAAGGATAAGAAAAGTTCTGAAAAATCCTCCATCTAAAAACACAAGTCAGATGAGTATTATGAGTTGCCTTATTGATGTTAATAAAGAGTATATTAGATACTTTATTGTAAAAATAAAGGTCATAAGAAATATGACTACATGAAATATAAAGCCTAAAAAGAAAAATAACATATATTCATAATTAAGAAAAAAGTTTGTTCTTAACGATTTTACGATCTTTAATATTAAAGTTGAGAAACGATTGTAAAAGTTATTAATATTGTCAAGTATAATCATTGAGGTGAGTATTATAATAGACCTGAGGTATTCAAATAAGAGAGAAGATTTATTAGATAAATACTTAGAATCTTGTAAAATAGTGACTCAATTTGCTACGACACGAACAGAATGGTATGTCAAAAGGTAATTAATGATATAATAAGGAGTATGAATAATATGAATCATCTTCCATATTACCTCTTAAGGTAAGGATATAAAAACTCTTTGTACATTTTAAACAAGGTACAAAGCAAATCAGTGCCTAAAACACTTTTCAAATTATATAAAGACTAGAATCCTAACTCGCTATCTTTGAGTTTAGGACTTCCCTAATAAGGTACTCGACATCATCTTTATAAAATAAATTATCTATTTTTCCTAGTTCTTATTTTGTAGGTTATTCAGATAACTCTAAGGTTAAAGATTTTACAATTAAGTGGGAGGATCTAGAATTGAAGAGTCACAACTAGCTTATTTTAGAATATATATGATCATATATTTGATAGTGTAAGTCATTCTCAATCTTTGTAGAAGCTATAAGAATATATACTTTTATGATTTCATATCTAAACACCCTTTTTGATCTAAGGTTAGAAGATTTTATACTTGACGCCTTTCCAATAAATGACCAAGAACTCGTCATATAGTACAAGATAGTACTAATGAGGTAACGATCTCATTTGGCTTTTCAAAATAAAATTAAGAGGTGTTTATACTAGAAATTCATAGGGAGGTCATTTTTCTACTTCTATATGTAGATGATGTCTACCTTGCATCAAATGACTTAGGCATGTTACATAAAGTTAAGCAAAGATTGTCTTAATATTTTTGACATATGAGACAGAACTGGGGAAACAAGAGTCGCATCAGTCAAAACTCAAAAAATTTGATTGAATGTATGCTCAATCTGAACACCAAGCACCTGTTATTTGTCAACTAGTAATACAGAAAGAATAATGTTATTGATGATCATCTAGAAGGGTAAGGTAAATTACGTATGCTCAATAGTAGGCATTGTCCGGGTTGCGGAAGCTGAAGGAGCCCTGATATGGCCAACCATTGACACTTGCAAAGCTTCCTCTTCATAAGCCCTTCTCTCCATTTCCTCCATCCTTGCTTTCTTCTTCACCTTGACAAACATGGCCACCAGCAGCAACCCCAACAGAGAGACACCTAATACGGTCCCAATGGATGTCCCAACCACCAATTTCCACGTGCTGATATCCTTTCTTGTTGATTCCAGCGGGGGAGGTGTCTTAATCACCAAACCATAATGTCCATGTCTTGTAGTCACACAAATGTTTGGTGATTCCAGGTCTTTTAATGTCACCTTACCATCATTTTCAAAATTGGCACAGAGAATTCTGTCATTTCCTGATGATATATTGGAAGTACTTGTATTCCTGAAGTCTATGCTTATTGGTGCTTCTCCAGCATGAATTCGAAGCTCCAAAGAGTCGCTAAAATTCATACCATTACCAACATGGTAAGCTAGTAGGCCTAAAATAGGCGACACGAGCTGATACCCTGGTAAATCATAGTTGTCATAGTATATAGAAGACCAATTGTATCCTAACTTTTGTCTGATTACAACGACTCTCTGTACACATGGCTGCACTATTACACCGACGCCCAGATGGAATTCCTTTACCTGAGCTCCATACCGTCGTAGACTTCCACATCGAAAGCTCGCTGTATCAACTACGATCCCCGAGAAGTTTGCTGGTAATCGTACAGTGTGTATCTTTCCAGTTCTGATATGTATGTCATAGGACTTGAACGTGTAGTTTCGGATGAGAAGATCAAGAAGACGAGCAGATTTTATCCCCTGAGCTGCAATTCTCGCAGATGCGAACAAAAGTACTACTAAAACATGATGATAGAAGAGATTGCCCATGTGGTTGTAGAGTTGTTTACAATTTTCCGTGGCTGGTTACTGGAAAGGAGTTTTGATTTCTTTGGAAATAGTTTCTAGATCGTCAGCTACTTCAGGATGGATAACGAATGGAGATGCGAAGAGGGAAAGCTTTGGATGGCGTGCGTGGGAACGTTTATGATGAGGAGAATGCTTTCGACAGGATTAAAAGCAACTAATAGATGGTTACTCGCAAATATTTACATAGACAGATCATTTCTGAGACTACTTAAGCTTGAATACGAAATTTGGCGAGAGACGTTTTATATGATTAGATATATATTATACTTCCAAAGGATTACATATATTTATATAATATACATGCAAAATGTATGTCTTTCCTTAATAAAATTCAATATTTGAAATATTAAAATTTGATATTAGGCAAAGATTTTCCTTAAATAAATTAAAGGATAGAATTGGAAAAAAATATTTAGATACAATTAATCATAAAAAAATGATAATAAGATTTATAATAAATATACTGAATAGAAATGACTTCCATTCTTTACTACATTAAGAGTAAACAGTTTTGTTCCTAAAGAGGATATAAAATATTCATCATCTAATTACAATGTATCACTAACCATCATTTTCATTCCTTCCCTGTTTTTTTATTTATTTTTTGAACCATACCAACAAAGTAAGCACCTCCTTATTCTTCTTTCTAATTACTAATTAGGAGCTCTATGAACCTAGATTCTCTATAGAAATAAATAGTTCAATGCAATCATCAACGTTTAAGAATATTTTGAATATTTCATTTCAAAATGACTGGATAGGTATAAATTTGAAAAGAAAAACCTGTGTCGGGTGGCTTTGAGGGTAAAAGAATCCAGTCACGAGGATTATGGAGAATGAGTTTCTGTCCTCATTTTCCGCCTAACACGGAAATGGAGCACTCAGGAAAGGATGGCTTGTATTAAAACAATTCTTAATTGTTTCCAATTCTAGCCTTTAGGCTTGAGCCGAGAGATGAAATCTCCTTTTTTGATTAATTATAATATTTTTATCATATTTTATTAAATTTTATTAACATATTTATACAAATCTTATACAGATGAGATTTAACGAAATAGAATTGAAACATAATAAATGAAACGGAAGATTTGACGACTAATCTCACTAGCTAATTGTTAAGAACAGATGGGCCGTATCATTTCAGGAGGGAACAATGCCACAATTGGTGGAGGAAAATTATTGTAGCAAACAGCAAATGATATGATGGCAAATAAAATCATTTACTAGGGTAACCTTCTCTTTTGCATTACATGTTAAAAGGCTTTGAAATCTAGACTTTAGTAGAGGAAGGGGCGCGAACTTCCTTGTTCAGTGTATAGTTAGCATTCTGACTTTAAAATTAACTAAGGGAATTCAAATCCAGTAAATTTTAAATCAGATTTTAATTTAAAATTTAAAACAATTTTAATTTTAGATTAAATAAGTCCAAAATTTCAAAAAAAGAAATTACAATTAAATTGGACACAGAGCTTATTTTAAGCTGACCAATCCTGCACTGGAGAGAAAAGTTTATGTTTGTGGTAGAAGAGGCATAAAGGAGCCGAGGTGAGGTGGGGGGAATGATTTGGAGAGTGGGGTTGATGTCACATTTTGAACCATGCATGCGTGAACGCAATGGTTGCCCTGGTGATTGATGACTTGTCCCCCACCTCACAACTTTGTGGGTCTCACGTTCCGCCTTTACCATGCCCATTTCCAATTGTTTTCTCCATCTTTCCATGGGGGCGATTTGAAAATGATTTGTTCTTCTTTTTCTCTCTTTTCAAGTTTTTAATATCTTAGTTTACCACATAAGATAGTTCTTTTAACTACTGCCATTTAACTTTAACACATATGTTTATTCCAAAAATAATTTTTATTGAGATAAAATTTGGAAAAATTGTGTTGATCAAATCTTTAGAAAGTGAATTTCACCATCTTATCAATACTCAAATATAATATCATATTGTTGTTAAATGAGATTTTGTAACCCAAAAAACCTATTGTATATGTAGTAGGTTAGATAAGACTTTTGTCAATTAAACATTCGTCACAGGTTTACTAACATAAATTCTAATTCTTTTTCTTTTCGTTATTTTCAAATCTTAGGAATAGTATTTTACATAAAAAAAAGATCTCGTCTTTCGATGTGATAATTTTGAAGTTAGATGTTTTAATATTATATGAATGGTTGATTTTATTAAAAGATAAATATTTTTAAACAATGGAACAAAACCCCATGTAAAGTAGTCATTTGCATCACGCGACCACTAACTTTAAGTTAGAACTTTCTTTTAAGAGAACCACAAACAGTTTGGCATGGAAGTGGCAAGCTTTAGGCTCTGCAGTAACATGATTGAAAAAAGTCAAAAGCAAAACTTTGTAAAAGATCTATGGCTTGCTGTTTATAATAAATTGCATACCGTCAATCTAAGTATTGACTAACATAAAAGAATGCGATCATAGCATCACAAAGAAACTATTGTCGCGACAAAGAATGAAACATGGGCCATGTAAAGAAAGGCCTTAGAGGTGAAAAGGGTGAAATTGAATAAAGGAGCCGTATGTGAACTTGAAACATCAATGGAAGTTCACATCTGATTTGTAAGTCAATCCTGCATTCCAGTTGGAAGGAGCAACATTCCAAGCAAAGATGGTCTCCTTGGTTGTTTTAGAAATGAGCTTGAAAGACAGAGCTTGGCCTCCAAGGCTAGCAAACGCCTGGTATGAAGCTCCCCAGTTATGGCTCATGCTTATCCAATCTGTTTTGCTCCCCTTCACCCACATGCCAGCTACGTCACCTCCTCCTCCTACATTCATCACATACACCAACACCCAGTACCCATTTCCTTGGAATGTGAACCTAAGTCCATCTGGTCTCGCACATGGCACTCTGTAACACATACAGTTAATAACATTCAAGCTTTTCTTTAAACTTAGGCTTAAGGGTCATTTTCCTCCCTCTCTTTATTCTAAATTATAAAAAAACTTCAATTCCTTATCAATTTAATGTTAAATATAAGTTAAGGAGTATATGTTTTGATATATTCCTTCCCTATTATAAAGTATTTCAAGAATAAATGTTGATTATGTTAGACCAACGTGAGAACCCTACCTTTAAGATCATTTGGGAAGGAATCATAATTTTCATCAAACTTATAAATTCTATCACTTCTAATGTAACTTTTACTTGAATTATATCTCTTGCGAACAATTTTGTTCTCCATGTTATTAACTTCAAACCGTCCGATTATATATTAGTTCCTTCAAGGTATAAAAAAGAATTACAGTTGTTGGTTGAAAATAAAGGGTACTAGGAGAAATACCTGCGGTACATTACTGGGATAATGCCGGCCGTCCAATCTGCAATTTTCATGAATGCAGGCTTGGACATATCGAAGTGAACTCGAGGGGGGTTACACCAGCCTCCATTGTTAGAGTCTTGGGACCAATTAGGAGGACAGACATTGGTAGCAGTTACAGTTGTAGATGATGCCCCGCTGAAGCAATGGGGTGATTGTACACACTGAATTTCGTAACAAGTTCCACATGCATAACCGTTGTTGAACAATACTGTGCTCAATGCAGCCGTGTCTGTTCCATAGCCGTTTTGGAACAAATTCCCGTACCCGCAAGCTCCTCCTGTAAGTTTATTAGCCCACAATTAATCCTTCTTCGCTAGGAAGCCAAAATATACAATTTTTCAAGCCACATATAATGGACACAAAACTACAATATTGTATACCCATGGTCTCGGAGGCAGTCTCGTCGCCATAAAACGTTGCATGAGCGAGTTCCCATTGACTCGGCTGGAAAACGGGCGTAGAATAACCGGCACCGGTTGTCCTGCCGATGATCATAGTTGTTAATCCCAAAAAGAAGAACGCAACTGTCCATGGACTATAAAAAGAAGCCATTGTCGTTTCTTGTTTGATTGTCCCAAGTTCCTAACACTATACTTTCTCCAACTCCTTGATTTTAACGCGATGCCCCACTGCCCTGGACTCCTCACCTTTATATGGTGCTCACTACCTGAGGTATGTGCTGAGAGTGCAATTCAGGATGCTGGGCTTCGTGACGGCACGAAGGGAATGTCTTCCCTGAAGTCAAAGTTGGAGCCAATTTAGAAGAAAATGCCAGGGTTCCTGTCAGGGTCATACAGTTGTTGACGTGCAAGCAGGTTTTCTTCCTCTCTTCCATTTCGTGCCTCTAACAACAAAATATTCATGGAATTAAAAGGAACCTTTCAAAAGTTTTTTGGAAAAAAGTTTTTGATTGAACTTAACATCATATATAAGCGGAAAGTCTCCTTTCCCAAAAGGCCAAAAGGGGAAATTGGGGTTGCTATGGGATCAGTTCCAAGATCTTACTTTTAAGCATGTACTTACAAGCTTAAAAGTTTCAATATTTCTAAGTAAATATCATCGCAGAAACAAAACTATTTAAACAGAATATAAAGCTAGCATTGCCTTCGCAAAAAAAAAAAAAACAGCAAAAGGATTTAAAATGTTTTAATTTATTTTGGTTGAAATGATAAGGTCTTAATGAAGCTGTAGAGAGCTGTACATTATAGTCAAGATTAACCATCCACGGTTGTAATTAATTCTGATAGAATGTAAAATAATAATAATAATAAAAAAAATAATAATAATAATAATAATCTTACACAAGATAAATTTACAATTTGTTAATGCTTTTATTAAGGAGAAAGGCAGACATAATCATTTTTATTTTGTAAGAGGAAGTAAAGAAAACTTCATTTTTGAAGGAAAAAAAGAACGAAAAGATTAATGCTCAAAAGTGCTACGATATAAGAAATATAACCCTAAAAACTCAAAATTTTTTCTACTAGAAGTTTTTATACTTTGGTAGATGATCACAAAGAATTAATCTTTTGTGTAATATGTATACAATAGGAACTACATCTTGTTGGATAAATGGTCATTTAAGTTCCCCCCTTTATTTGTTTAATTAAAGCATTTTCCATCCTATGTGTTGTATTCTTATCCTAATTTGATGGGTATAAACTAGTTTTTAGTCTTTATATCGAGATGAGTGTTTGCCAAGATTTGAATAGCTTGTTCCTTAGTATTTTGGTAAAAGGCTAGATCTAGCCTGGACTAGAGAGTTATTCTTTGACTAGAAATTTGCAATGCCTCCAAATTTATCTCCATAATTTTTAGCAAATGTTGTAAATGTTCTTTAGATTTGTCTCTATGATTTTTAGCTTCACCCATAGATTCTTCTCGAGTGTTTGATTTGATTTTGTACATTGATTTTGCCAGTCATTCTTTTCAAAAATATAGAGATTTCTGCCTAATAAGATTTTCTCTAGATGACTACATTTCTTAGAGTTGCAAGTCTTCAACGTTGAGTGCATGAGTTTGAGGACTAATTGTGTTATCCTTGGGGAGCAGACAACATCATTTATTACACTGTGGTCTTGTCAAATTTTGCTTTCAAGTCAGTGGTTATACCACAACATAACCATTCAATAACACTTCTTTTCTTTATTATACCTTTATTTTCCTTACAATTTGAAAGAAAATTTTTATAGTAGAGATATACAAGGAACTAACCTCTTTAAACTCAACTTCTTGGATGGAAACAATTACAATTATTGGTCTTAAAAAATTTTGTTTTCTTTGAACAACTAAAAGTAAATTATGTGTTATTGATCTTCCATCTATTAAAGCCACAACTTATGAAACTCCTACTAATCCCACTACTACTTCCCTCATCAACAAGGTTAAAAATGAATAAGAAGAAGCTAGAATGAAGCATGAAAAAGATAAGAGAATAGTTAGAGGATATTTGCTAAACTATATGACTAACTATCTATTTAATCTTTTTGTGAATAAAAAATCTGTTAAGGACATTAGGGACACTATAGAGAAGCAGTATGGGGCAGATGATGCTGGAAAGAGAAAATATGATGTGGGAAAATGGTTACAATTTCAAATGGTGGATGATAAGCCAACGATGGAGCAAGTCATGAATATGAAAACCTGTTGGTTGATGTTTTAAGTGAGGTCATGAAGATGTGTGAGATATAGTAGGCAAATGTGTTATTAGAGAAGTTTCTACCATCTGAAGTGATAACATAAATTAATTGAAGAACAAGAAGAAAGACATAGATCTCTATGAGCTGATCAATCACATAAGAACTAAGGAGGCTAATAGCCTTAAAGATAAGCTCAATTTTGTTTCTTCTATTTCTATTAAAGTTAACTTAATTAAGTCTTTTACTGGTACTTCTAAGGACAAGTTCAAAGGTCATGATAAGAAGAATCAAAAGGATGGGCAATAGAAAAAGCAAGACTAGTTTAAGAGCGGTGATGGAGGAATTTAGAGAAGAAGGTAGCCTATTATGTTAGTGAAAAACCACATCATAAGGCATATCAATGCTATCATCGTAAAGGCCAACAAAACCAAGATCATAAGCATGATGCTCAATTTGTTCCCTAAGCCAATCTTGCTAAAAATGATGAAATTATAGCTGCTGTAATTGTGGAGGCTAACTTAGTGGAGAACAAAGCTATTTGGGTGTTAGATACTAGTGCTTTGAAGCATCCAACAAAATGGCATAGCTGAGTGAAAAATTGAACACTTAAGGAAATGATGAATTTTATGTTGTTGAGTTCTAGTATGTTTGACAATATGTGAGGGGAAGTAGTAATTTTTGCGTGCTTTATTCTTAATAAAATTCTCATAAAAATTTAATCAAAACCCTTTATAAGTTATGGAAAGGATTTGCTCCTAACCTTAATTATTTAGAAGTGTGTGGTTGTACATCCAAATTGGCTTATTAGAATTTAGAAAGACCAATATTGGTCCTAAGACTTCTAATTATGTGTTTACTGGTTATGCTCAAAATAGTATTGCATATAGATACATTTCTTTAAGTGATAACTATATTGTGAATCTAAAGATTTAGAACTTTTTAAACATGTCTTTCCATTAAAGAAAAATGATGATAATAATGTTACTGATCCTTTTAATATTGTTTATATGCCTTTGTCTTTTCCTGCTTCTTCTTCTGCTGCAAATGAACATGTAAATAAACCTAGGAAAAATAAGAGGAAAATAATTGAAAGTAGTTTTGGACGAGATTTTGTTACTACCTTCTTAGTTGAAAATTATGATTTAGATAGAATAAATGAGGGCATTGTTTCTATCTTTTCAATTGAGGAAGATCCTAAAACATATGAAGAGATAGTGACATCCATAAATTCTAGCTTTTGGAAAGAAGTCATTAAAATTGAGCTTGATTTAATAATGACAAACCATACTTGGAACATAGTTGATTACCTATAATTAGATGCAAATGGATCTTTAGAAAGAAAATGAGGCCTGGTGGAATTATAGAAAAATCTATAGCCAAATTGGTAGCTATAGGTTACAACTAAAAGAAAGGCATAAACTATTTTGAGGCCTACTCTCCTATGACCAAAATTGATGTTATTAGAACTCCAGTCATGCTTGATGTCATTTATGTACTAGTAGTACATCAAATGGATGTAAAAACCACATATCTTAATGGTGAGTTAGAGGAAGAAATATATATGGAACAACTTGAGGGTTATGTGGTTCCTAATCATGAGAACAAGGTGTCTAAGCTTAGAAAGTATGGTCTTAAATAAGCTCCTAAATAGTGTTATGAGAAGTTTGACAAAACCTTAGTAAGTAATGGTTATGTTATGAATGCATCTCATTCCTATTTTTGTTACAAAATGATTAGATCAACTTAAGTCATTATATGCCTTTATGTTGATGATATGCTCATTATTGATATTGATTTAGATGCAGTTAATGAGACCAAAATGTTTATATTTTCTCAATTTGATATGAAAATTTTAAGAGAAGCTGATGTGATTCTCAGTATTAAAATGGAAATAAAAATATGACTTCTCTTTATGTCATTCTCATTATATTCAAAAAATGTTGAAAATTTTTGGTTGCTTTGATGTTGCGACTGTGAGAACTCCCTATGATTATAGTATATCTCTCAAAAGGAAAAAAGATTATAGTATTTCAAAAGCCAAGTATGCTAAAATTATAAGAAGTGTGATGTTCCCCATAAATTATACTAGACCTAACATAGCTTATACTATTTATAGATTAAGTCATTATACTTATAACTAGAGTAGTCAGCATTGGAATACACTGTATTGCTTGTTAAAATATATTAAAGGAACTGTAATCTAGTGTTTGAATTTTAGTAAATTTCCCACTCTTTTAGAATTTTTTTTTGATACAATGCAGGCGTCTAAAAATGATGAAGTTAGCTCTGTTAGTGCTTATATCTTTAACTTGAGTAGAGGTGTTACATCATGGAAATCTATGAAACAAACATGTATAGGACACTTCAATAGTGAATCTAAATTCATTACTCTTGAGTTGGTAGGTCAAGAAGTTGAATGGTTGAGGAACTTATTGTTGGATCGCCTATAGCCTTGGTATTCACAATACGCAGCGGAATGGACCATACTACACAACAAGATGTATAACCGAAAATTATACCATGTACAAAATTACCTCTTGACGCGTATTGGTATTTGTTTCTTTTCAGATTTGTAGACGTTACAGTGCGCGAACGTCCTTTACCGGTATTCACACGAGGATAAACAATCCGGGCAGTGGCTAATGTGTGCTAACACTTTCTAAAACCCTTTCGAACGCTGCACAATTTTTCTCTCGGAAGAAGAACGAAGGTGGCTAGGGTTTTCGTCTCTCACTAATGAGATATAAGTTTCTCTATTTATAGAGAAACCTTAATTCCTATTCTTATTAGGAATAAGAACATCATAATCCTAAACCCATTAGAATTATTGAAGTCCAATAAGTTTCGGCCCATATTATATCTCATATAATAAAAGCTTGATAACTTATTTCAATCTAGCCCAATAAATATATTCACATATATTTATTTAATGCCTAATAAATTAGGCCCAAGAGAATAAGTCCAAATCACATCACTCTTTGTGTGTGACCCTGTAGGCTCATTTG
>JANZLD010000236.1:61168205-61180546 GCA_026413575.1 Erythroxylum carthagenense
GCATAATAAATGCCTTCATTATTTAGCAATTTAGTGCTAAATATGTAGCTACACATTTAGCCATAAAAAACCAAAAATACGCTTCATTTCTTTAAGAAATTTGTTTTAATATAATTAATATAATTAATTAAATTAAACCAAAGTCTAGCTCATTTCTAAATGTTCATTTGAGCTTCTAATTAACCATTAATTAGTGCAAGTCCATCATTCAATCATGGGCTTTAATACCTCCATTTTTATTTCTTACGTAACTTGATAACCTTCTTTAAAACTAAATGGGAAATTTTATTAGACTTAGATAATTCAAGCTTTAATAAGCCCATAATTAATTTAATCTCATTAAAATTAATTTTAGCTTATTAACTAAATGTCATTCCACTAAAGATAATTAGTTGAACTCTTGAATTATTAAATATTATGAGAACACATATTTCAAATAAGATGTCCAATGAATTTAGAACTCTTGATTATTCAACTGAGTCAATTAATTTAGATTCAAATAAGATGTCCAATTAATTTAGAACTTTTAATTATGAGAACACATATTAAATATTATGAGAACACATATGAGAATTATTGATTATTCAATTGTGAGTCAATTAATTTAGATTATAATAATATACATGTTTCCTATACATCTCCATGTATATGTATATTATTTATAAAAAATTTTGGTACCTTTTGACTAGTTATATAATGCTCATACATATAAAATCAAACTCTTTTTTTCATTAATAATAAATATTTTCATTATGAAACTGTAATTGGAAGAAAATTAAGTTACATGTAAATACACTTGCTTTCTAGAGCATTATATTTACATAACTCCAACAATCTCCCACCTGCCTTAAAGCAAGTATGACATATCCCTCATTTCCATCTCTTCTAGGTGACCTTTAAAGTTCTTTTGAGATAATGTCTTTGTGAACGGATCAACAAGGTTTTGCTCTGTGGGAATCTTTACCACATTCACCTCTCCATGTTGTATTATCTTCCTTATGAGATGATACTTTTTTCAATGTGTTTGGCAGCTTTGTGATTTCGAGATTCTTTACAATTAGTTACTGCCCTACTATTATCACAATAAAGTGTAATGACCTTTTTGCCACAGAAACTACCTCCAGATCATTTAGGAACTTGCGGAGCCAGGCTACTTCTTTTACTGCGTCACAAGCAGCAACATACTCAACCTCTATAGTCGAATCAGCAACACAAGATTGCTTGATACTCCTCCAGACTATGGCTCCACCTCCTAAAACAAATATAGAACCAGAAGTTAATTTCCATGAATTAACATCTGATTGGAAATCAAAATCTGTATATCCTATCGGAACAAGATTACTTCCAAAGTAAACAAGCATTAAGTTTTTTTTCCTATGAAGGTACTTTAGTGTACTCTTAACTGCAGTTTAATGCTCCATTCTTGGATTAGACTGAAATCTGCTAACTAGTCCTACTGCGTAACAAATATTCGGTCTAGTGCAAAGCATTGCATATATTAAACTCCCAAATGCCGAAGCATATGGAATGTTACGCGTGCGTTCAACTTCCTCTTGGGTTTTAGGTGCTTGTTCCTTTGAAAGTTTAATTCCATATCTAGTAGGTGTGAAACCTCTCTTGAAATCTTGCATGACAAACTTATTGAGCATGTTCTCAATGTTGGTTAATTGAGACAAGGCTATCTGTTTGCTCTTACGATCCCTTATAAGTTTGATTCCTAGAACATAGTTAGCCTCTCCCAAATCCTTCATTAAAAATTGTTCATTCAACCATCTCTTAACTGTAAATAACATTCCTACATCATTCACAATGAGCAGAATGTCATCAACATACAAGATTAAAAAAATAATCATTCCATCTTGTATTCTTTTATAAACACAAGGCTCATCTAGGTTTTATATGAATCCATAAGTTTTGGTAGACTTATCAAACCTAATGCTCCAAGAACTAGATGCTTGCTTAAGCCCATAAATGGACCTTTGCAATTTGCATACCTTATACTCATTTCCTGGCTCAATAAATTCTTCTAGTTGAGCCATATAAATAATTTCCTCAAGATCCCCATTAATAAATGTGGTTTTGACATCAGTTTTCATATTTCATAATCGAAATAGGCTGCTATGGCCAAACGAATCCTGATAGACTTAAGCATGGAAACTAGAGAGAAAGTCTCCTCATAGTCTATACCCTCTTTTTGAGTATAGCCCTTAGCTACCAATCTAGCTTTAAAGGTCTCTACCTTTCCATCTGATCCTCTTTTCCTTTTGTAGTTCCATTTACAACCTATGGTTTTTACATCTGGTGGTAGATATACAAGGATCCAAACTTCATTGGCATACATGGAATCTATTTCTGATTCCATCACCTTGAGCCATTTTTCTGTATCTACATCATTAATAGCCTTTGTATATGTAATGGGATCTATTTCCTCTTGGTCTGAGATGACAATAAAGCCTTCTCCTAAACCTAGATACCTATTTGGCTGTCTCATAACTCTCCCTCTATGTCTAAGCACTACTTGATGTTCAAGTTGCACTTCTGATTCAACTCTTGAATCCATTTCGACATTTTGTTCTATTATATCCATATCAATACTTGAATTGGATGGAATAGCTAACTCCTTTAGTACTACTTCACTTCTTCCTTTATGATTTCTCACAAACTCTTTCTCTAGGAAGGTTGCATTTGTCGACAAAAATACTTTCCTATCCTGAGGACTGTAAAAATAGTACCGTCGAGTTCTCATAGGATATCCTACAAACAAACATTGTTTTGACCTTGGTTCCATCTTTGTGGATTCAGGTCTTAGAACATGGTTTGGGCAGCCTCAATTCCTTAAGTGCCGTAATGAAGGCACTCAACCAATCCACAACTTATTAGGTACTTTAGGCACCAATTTGGATAGCAAAGTTAAGAAGATATATTGTCATTTGTATGGCATATCTCCAGAACGATTCTGGAAGGCTAGCGTAGTACATAATTGATCTTACCATTTCCAATAGAGTACTATTTTTCCTCTTAGCTATACCACTCTATTGAGGTGTTCAAGGAGCTGACAAATTGGAAACAATTCCACTGTCAATTAAATATTGCTAGAACTCTCCAGATAAGTACTCACCACCTTGATTCGATCGAAGTTGTATTAATGGCTTGCCTATCTACTTCTTAGCTTTAGCTTTGAATTCCTTGAACTTTTCAAAAGATTCGCTCTTTTTTGCATCAAATACAAATAACCATGTCTTGAGTAGTCATTTATACAGGTTGTGAAGTATTCATAACCTCCTCTAGCTTATACGTTCATGGGCCCACACACATCAGTATGTATCAAGTCTAACGTCAATTCAGATTTATTTCCTTTAGAAGGAAATGAGGCCTTGGTCATCTTTTCTTCAATACAAGATTTACAGGTGGGTAGTGGATGTTTATCCAAGTCCGTAAGGATCCCATCCTTTACTAATCTATCAAGTCTTTTATGATTGATATGACCTATTTTTAAGTGTCACAGATATTTAGAATTAACACTAAAGTCATTAGATTGTCTTGGTTTTATCAATTTTGTGGTTTTTAGTGAGCCTATCGTAGGTTCTATAAAGAACAATTCTTGTTTAATTATTGCATCACAAATAAAATCTTTATTCTCATATATTGAAACAACATTTTCAAAATATAAGGAATAACTAGATTTTATCAGACAAAAAGCAGAAATCATGATCCTTACAATCATTGGCATATAATAAGCATCCTCCAAATGTAACCTATGATCACTAGGAAAGTCCATGATAACTACTCTCACTAATTTGCTGAAACATAAGATCCATCTGTTATTTTGACTTGAAACTAACCTTTAGGTAGTCTTTTCCTTTGCTGGAACCCTTACAAAGAATTGTAAACATGGTTAGTGGCTCCTGAATCAATATCTAAGAATCAGATAAATCTGTCACATTTCTAGTTCCTAATAAACTTAGGAAACTCATATCTTGTTTACTTTTAAGAGACTCAAGTTAGACTGGATAGTTTCTTTTCCAATGGTCCATCTCATCACAATGGAAACACTTTCCCTTGGTGTTCTCTTTGACCTTCTTTTTCATGGGTTGGGCCTTGACCCTTATTTAGGCCTTCTTTTTCATTAGACCCTTCTTTTTTTGCTTGCCCTCACCCTTGGGCCTAGAAGAAGATGCTATACTAGCTTATAGTTCATGAGCCTTGATATTTAATATATCCTCCGTACTCTGAAGGGTATTCATCAAATCACTCAAGGTGTAATCCTTGCTGATGAGCTTATAGTCCAATTTAAACTGCTGAAAAGAAGAGTTTAAGCTGTTGATGATCATAATCATCTGCGTATCTGCTTCTATGTCCACCCCAAGCATCTCAACCTCAGTGACTATAGAGATTACCTTCAGCATGTAATCCTACACCGGCTCACCAAGTTTTTGTCTGAGATTATGAATGGTTTAGATAGCTTTTACTCTTGCAGACCTAGTCCTCACACCAAACATGTCATGTAGGTGATGAACCATTGCATTAGTAGTTTTCATACAAGCAATTTGCTTTTGCAACATGCCGCTGACAAAAGCTAGAATATAACACTTAGTAGTTTCGTTAGCATTCTGCCAATGCTCATATTGTTGGATTATCTTAGGAGTTGAATCTCCACTCGGAGGTGCAGGCTCATTTTCAGTTAATTCTTATGAGATTTGTTCATATTGAAGAATAATGTCAATGTTACGTCTCCATTCATTAAAATTCTCTCTGTTTTCCAATTTGTTATTTGTTAAGAGCAAAGTGAGTGGATTCATTTTATGGTTGATTATGTATGAAAATATAAATTATTAAAACAAGAGCATATTAGTCAATAATATTGGAACTTTGTATAAAATCATGTTGCATATATGCATGATGATAGATTTAACAAAACTTAAAAAATTAAAAACATTATACGACGATTATTTTCTTATCTATAACAGACTAAGTGATGGTAGGTCATCTTATCCATTAAAGAAAAACTAGGACCCTCTCACTAAAAAGCTACCAAGCATCTTCATGCTTAAGTTTTAAAGAAGCGTCATAATTTGGTCCATACTTTTACCAATAGAGCTATAGTGGGCAGGTTATTGACAAAATATGTTGAGTGTTTAACCATTTGATTTATTCACTAAAGATACTTGCAAACCATACCTCGGTGGGAGCTCACATTTGCTACCAATAAGTGAAGTTATCCTTAAGGAGACCCAAACTATGTAAGATCTAGGATTCATGCCCTTCGGTGGGGAGTAACAATTTACCACATACAAATGGGCCATCATTTAGAGACTGTGGACTCTTACATGAGCATCCTCTCCCACTCAATCTTTTTGGGCTTTAAGTTTTAATAAATACCATCTTGTCTAGATGCAATTTATTATCCATCCTATATTGTTTCATTATATATCTCATACATACTGAATACACGGCAAAGCCTAGGGTTGGCAATTTTTTAAATGACATGCAATAACATAATATCACATATTATTTGCATTCATTTATCCATTCATCATATGAACTAATAAGCCACGTTTGATTGTCCATCCTAGAAACATAAAAATAATTACAAGCCTTTTAGGCCTAAATATTCTTCTTGGACTTAGATCTTCTGCTTCGGACTCTTCACTCACATGACCCGACCAATTTGGTAAAAAGTGTGTAATGAATTTTCTTTTACAACAAAGTTTTTATTTTCATAAAACGGAATTGTTGTCTAATAGAAAACAAAAATCTGCACTTGTTTTTTTTACCAAAATTGAAACTTTTGTATATGGCATAAAAAATACAACACTTGTAAAAAACCCGAAACTTTGTTCCAAAAACATTCATTCAACCAAAAATTTCATAAAACAAAATTTCAGCACTTTTGTTTTCTAAAATCTGAAATTTAGCCAAGAGACCAGAATCAAAACCGAAACTTTACCTCTTCCTTTCTTCAATCCATGGCTTCTTCATCTTCATCTTTACATGATTTTGTACATTACATAATCAAAGAAAACATAAAGATGAAACCAAGGAGGAAACATAACGATGATAGGCCACCCTCCTTGTTACAAACCAAATGAACAAAAATTACAAAGTAACTTTAGAATCTATGGACAACCAAAAGAGCAAAACATATACCATATATATTTCTATCACATAAAAATATGCAGCATACAAAAAATAATTGCTAACCTATGTATCACACTTATAGGAACCGAAATCATGCATAATAAAAATGTCTCTGATACGCGATCGGAAAAGAAAACATGCAAGATTTGGTTAAATGATAGATTTCAAAAACTTTTTTAGAAATCATAGCACAGTAGAAGCATAATAACCAAACCAACATGCATAGTCATACATGATACGGTATAAGGATAATAAACATAAGAAGAAGATGAAGATAATATTACCGACTCCTTTGCTACAACTTTAATTCCTTGCTATGCTATCCTATCCTTAGTAATGTATTTTCTCATAGTTGATGTATCCTCTTCTTCTTGTTATTGTTTCCTCTTCTCGATATGGTATCCTCGACTAATCCGATCTACCACCTATTCTCCTTGGACAACTTGGTTAACAAGATCCTTTGGTGGGAAAGGATAACAAAACTTTGGAGGAGATTTTTCTTAGAAGAAAGAAGCCAAAAATGGAGACACTTCTCATGTAAATTTCGGCACTCTCATGCAAGATAGGAGAGAGAGTGATAAAAATGCAAGAACCCTTTCTTACACCCTCCCAATTTCAGTTAACTTCAAAGGAAAGAAGAGCTTTGCATCAAATGCATCACTTCTATCTTTAATCAATCATAAAGAAGCCAATAAATGAGACACTTCTTATTTATCTTTAAGATGGCTATACGAAAAGACTATTAACCTAAACAAGACCTATCAATTTCAATTTTTGAAGATGAAAGAAGGAAGATGGTCCATTCAATGTATCTCTTTCTTCTTTAATCCAATGAACGCTAATAGGTTACATGTTATCATTAAAAGATAACTACTAAACCATTTAATGGTAAGATCATTACTCCATTTAAGATGATAATGCATGATAAATACCATCTTTATTTAACAATTCAATGCTAAATGTGCAGCTGCACATTCAGCCCAATAAAATTGAAATTCCTTATACTTTGTTTAAAAAATTTTGTTTTAATATAATTAATTAAATTAAACCAAAGTCTAGCCCATTCTTAAATGTTCATTTGAGCTTCTAATTAACCATGAATTAGTACAAGCCCAATATTCAATCATGGGCTTTAAAACCTCCATTTATATTTCTTACTTTACTTAATAACCTTCCTTAAAGTCAAGTGGAGAATCTCTTAAATAATTTAAGCTCTAATAAGCCCATAATTAATTTAATCTCATTAGAATTAATTCTAGCTTATTAACTAAATGTTATTCTACTAAAGACAATTAGTTGAACTCTTGAATTACTAAATATTATGATAACACATATTTCAAATAATATGTCCAATTGCAAACCCTATTATAAACTTTATTATAGCCATCTGCACAATAAAGGATAAAATTACCATTTTGCCTTTATGTTGATTTTTCCTTTTAGATCTTTCGTTTTATTCTATATGGTGATTAACACCTAAAGTCTCATCTTGGTGTTAAGACTTAATGGGTAGCTAGTTCATCAAACAACTGGCGCCAGTTTAATCACCAATCTCTATAAAACATTTAGAAGTGATGATATCACTATAAACTCTTTATTTGAGTGAATGTTCCCTGATGCATGTTTCAATTAATAATTCCAATATGCAGACATTAGATTAATGCTTTGTAAAAATCTATTTTGATTATATCAAGAATTATAATACACACATATGAGTTCACCACTCATCAAGATTGTGGTCCATAATCAGCAAATGCTAAAATGTATGCTTTAAGACTAAAGTAATGACCTACTTTATTCTTGGAAACATATTTGATTCCAAATTCATTTAATAGTACTATTATCGATAGTTGACTACTACCATGATATGAAACTTATCATTCCTTTGAAGTAAACTTGTTTACTTACATAGAGATCAATCGCAACATCACAGTCTAAACCATAATCAAGCGACCAACTTGATTATTCAAATGTGAATCAATTAATTTAGATTCTAATAATATACATGTTTCCCATACATCTCTATGTATATGTATATTACTTACAAAAGAATCTTGGTACCTTATGATTAGATATATAATGCTTATAAAAACCAAACTCTTTTGTTTTATTAATAATAAATATTTTTATTACAAAACTGTAACTGAAGAAGATTAAGTTACATCTAAATACACTTGCTTTCTAGGGCACTATATTTACATAACTCCAACAAAATTTACATTTAAACATATCACAACTTTGCACAATTATACACGTACTCATTTATGCACCTATGTATACATATGAATTATGTACAATGCATGATCAATAAAAACACTCCATATAACATACTCCAACACACTACATTGCCAAAATTCTATCACTTCAAGTGGATAAATTCTTCATGTATACCTCAATTTTAGTTCAATATCATCCACACACAAATCAAAATTCATGTTGATCATAAACGCCAAATTAGAACATATTCTTATACATTTTCATAAAACATTTGTTGCATATGTTCGACTTCATTTTTCACTTTCATTTCATTCCTAACTATTTCCTTAGTTCATCTTATTTCAAGAACATAACTCAACATCTTACTTTCATTAAACGCCTAATTCCCAACTCATAACATCTACATAACAACTTATCACTTATGGTTTTTATATTCTCAAAACAAAACACAAACATGTGTGTTCATCCACCAATTTACTACACTCAATACTCAACTTCATGTCTAATTTTGAAACTCTTAAAGACAAAATTTGCATTCGATATCTTCATGAAAAATGTAGTCATATGTATCTAATTTAATCCAAATAAAAAATAATCTGATTTGGATAACTGCAAAACAAGTTATGGCTAAAATAAAGATGCTTAATCAATGGAAATGTTATAGCTAACATTTTCCAGCACACTCTCTTCCAATTTTCCAAATTTTTATAACTTCCAACATTTTACATCTAACACATCTTGTACTTAGATCATCTTTTCTACTTCATTTCCTCTTCATTCTCAACTCCATTTCAACTCAGTATCACTCACAAACAATTCATGATCTATATTTGATCATTAATCTAAAAATAGAACATATACATGTACCTATTCATCATCAATTTTTTGCACTTCATTCTACCTCATTTTAGGATTCATTCTAACTCTAAAACAATTCTACATCTATTTATGAATCATAAATCATCATACATATACAAAAGCAAGAAATTTATATAAACTTTTCATCACCCACGACACATATATAAAAGTTGCATAATCAAGTCATCAATCTTAATTTACTCATCATTTTAGCTTCATTTAACGATACCCATGATATTTAAAGCATAATTTACTTGAATTAGCTTCAAAATCTTCAAAAAATCACTTAACACTAACTCCCAAGCATCATATGATCTTCATCTTTCTAAAGGTGGTAGGGATAGGTCTTTAGTGACAAATATGAAGAAGATAGCAAAATGACGGTAGCAAATGGAGGTGAGAGTGAGTGAAGAAAACGAAAATGAAGAAGAAGAAGAAAGCATAAGGCAATTATGAGAGAGAAAACAAGATAGTCTTTCAAATTAAAAGAATCGTGGGCTTTAAGACTTGACTTGGCAAGTGACACTTGTCACTTGCCCAATTTCTAAGGCTTTAAACTAAGTTTTTATTTAACTAGTCCAATCAATTCTAAATTTTACTCCAATTGTCTATTTTTAATGGCATTGTCAATAAATCTTAATGTCACTTATCAATGATTTCTATTATCATTTAACATTTATTTTTACTGCCATTCATCAATTAACTTGCCACTTGGCATTTTTTTGTAGTCCAGAAATACCCAAAAATTCATAAATTTTTCTAAAATTAACTAAAAATTCTAATCCAGCAATTTATACTCTCTAAATAAATTTTCAACATATAAAACTCACAATTCTCAATAAAATCATATTTAAAAATCAATTATACCCAAAAATGTCAATGAATGCATTCACAATCATTTTAATGTGTTAAAATTCAATATTCAAGTGTATGTGTATGCCAAATTATACATAAACATGAAATGCACTTTCTAACTTCTCGCTAAACTCATATATACATTATTCGAGCCTTAACATGGGAAACGGGATATTACATTAGCTGACCAAACCTTTGAGCTATTTTTTTTCCAAAATTTACAATACTAGACTGCTACTAGATTGCCTTAGAAGCTAGGTCTCCTCAGTACCTGAAAATCAACACTTGCAATTTTAATGAGTTTTGCGAACTTAGTGAGTGAACCATCATTAATTTATTCACTCAAAACAGAGCATAAACATCACAAGTGTAAAACACAATTTAAATAGTATCTTACATCATTCAGAATCAAATCCCATATATCACCTAATTAGAGTATACTTCATATTTCAATAAGCCCATTATGAATACAAACATTTTATATAATCATTTCAGAATAATCTTATCATTTCATTTCAATCACATGTACATAAACATAGGATATCATTATATCAACTCAATTTAGTCATTCTTTGCAAATATTCACATAATACATGTAAAGTTATATATGCAATGCACTTGAGACTCCATTTTTATTTTTATTTTATTGTGACCAAGCGCTTATTTAATTGTCCCGTATCCTTTTTGGGATACTAGGCTCATTTCAGATACTGTCCTGTACCTTTTAGTGGATACCAGGCTCATTAATCACTGAGCCTGTGGCTCTTTGTGCACATTTCTGAACTTTAAGCTCTTTTCAAACTAATTAAGCTCTTTATGCATGCAAAATCATCATAAATTTAAGATGAAAGTAGGATATTTCCAGCAAAGGTAAAATGATGATAGCAAATTATAGCTATCTTTGAGTAGATTTTCTTATATGGATCTTGTAGTGAGTATGAGCAAAATTGAAGCAAGGTGCAAAAGTTGGGAGGGTTTCGGTGGTGAGAGTAATGGAAAAGAGAAGAATGAACTAAGTTGAAACTTCTCCTATAGAAACTTGACACATTAAATGCTAGGTGTCACCATCTTTCATTAGCATTTGTCTTTAGGCATATAAGTCACTTGACCTATGTATATGCTACCAATTGTCACCTATTTATTAGTCCATTTGTCACTCCATGATTAATTCCATTTTTCAATTAATTAGCTATGTCAAAAGTTACTCATTTACTAAATGTAACTTATTCACAAGCTTGGTCATCCTAATTTTTCATGTGTCAATTTGTCTTACCACTTGGCATTTTTCTAGACCAAATGTATATTTTAATTCATTAATTTTCCAATTGTACCAATTGATTCCAAATTTACTACTTGTAATCAATCAAACTAAAAGTCAAGGCATAAACAATACGTAATTCACATCATGATCATTTTAAACCTTTCACACCCTAGAATAAATCAATGGAGTGCATATACATTATTTGCAATGTGCACTAAATCATAATTCATGTGTGTATGCTATCATTATGCATGCGAATGAATGCAATTCATGAATTCTCAATGTTATGGCCATGTGCAACAATCTAGGGCTCTAACCCTCAATATTGAAAACGGGTTATTACAATTCTCCCTTCCTTAAAAAATTTCTTCCTCGACATTTTCACCTGACTGATCAAATAGATGGGGGTACTATTTAACTAATGGGATCACTCAATTTCTTAATTGTTTAGTCTGATAACCCACTATCTTAACCGGTTCCTCCACATAACTCAAATTACTTACAATTTTAACCTCCTGTGTTGGTAACACATGTGTCAGATCTAATCGATAACTTCTGAGCCTGCTAACATGAAATACATTGTGAATCTGAGCCATCTCTGCTAGTAATGCTAACTTGTATGCCAATGGTCCAACTCTTTCTATAATCTCATATGGACCAATGTATTTAGGGCTTAATTTATCCTTTTTACCAAACCAAACACTCTTCTCCAAGGTTGTAACATCCCGTTACTGATGGGATGGATACAGTTTGTTTTATATGTATTCTGTATACGTATTTTGTATGTGTATTCTTAGCCTCTGTATATTTGATAAGTGTTTAGCATTGCATACGCATATGTATGTACTCGTATGTATGACCGATTTCCGACTTGATTGTGAAATTGGAGATCTTGTGATTAAGGCTATTTGTGTTTTGATTAGTGAGTGTGAGTGTCAAAATGAAATTTGGAGAGTGAGAAATGGAAATTTGAGTATGTGATTAGATATTTTCTAATTTTGAGGATTTATAG
>JANZLD010000236.1:61187469-61199427 GCA_026413575.1 Erythroxylum carthagenense
TAACATTTTAAGACATAATGTTACCGTAGATAGGTATTTTATAACATATTGTCAAAAGTGTTACTGTCTAGTGTTACCGTATGTCATTTTTGTTGTAGTGTCAATAACTATTAGAAAATTATTTCTTATATCTAGTTACATATCCCTTAAATCATCATCTGACCTAACACTTCCAAGTTAACTTATATCATATTTCAAGTAATTAGCCTTAGCTTTTTATGATTAAACTTGATTTCAGTTCTAAGAAGACCACACAATAAATAACTCTTTTTCCAAACCTTACCTACTCTTTTGTAGAAATATTTCTTTAATAATAATATGTCTAGATCATTCATTATAGTGTCAAATGTTGACAAATTTTTGAACTCAATACACTCCAATCAAGTCCTTCTTAAAGACAATATCTCTATCCTTCTCTTCAATAATCGAAATATCTATCCTCATCCTTAGTATAACTTCTTTGTTTTCCACCACTTTGATCATCATTTTCATTAACAAGCTCCCAGGAAACCTCAATCCCATCAAAATTATCAGCAATCTCCTTTTGTTAAACAATGGAATTCATCAAATCTTCTTGTTTTCTAAATTTTTTATTTCTAATTCTTAGTTTTAGGTCAAATCTTGCTAGATAAGCATATGGTTACAAATTCAATGAGTTGGTTCTAATCGAGATAGTCACACATTTCATCAATAAAAAGCTTAGCTTATTGTTGAAATACTCTGTAAGTTCTCATGAACCAGTGCCTTATAAATGCTTCTTAGCAGCATCATTATTCATCAATACAGAGAATGAGGCGTAATAGGAAACCAAAGAGGACCAGGATGGTAGCATCCCTACATATAGTAGGATAATGGCTATCATGATTGGTACGTAGTTCTTAGAGTCTTGAAAATAAGAATAAGTAATAATTACTCTTTTGGTCTCCTTTTTTTGGAGAACTAAATATCAAATTTTCCTGTGGTATAACTACTATTAAAACCTCCTTGTCATATAAGACTTATTTATATGAAGCGATTCTTGAGAGGCAGACGAACTATAACAAGAAATTGATATATCAAGACCAATTATTAAGTAGATGATACATCTAACCATATGATATTGATATGTTAAGATGAACTATTAAACAGGAAATTTTTTTAGAATTATCATCATAGTGATCTTTATAGTTATTATGGTTCATATAAACAAAACTATCTATACATACTAGAAAATAATTTATAATATATATGAATAATGCAGTTAAGATGAATTAGCATATCTATATAGCAATTTCAAGTACTATATATATTTAATCTAATTTCAAGTGCTCAACTAAACCAACAAAAATATAAACACTAAAATCAATCGGTAAGCAAATTTAGATTTTTTAATGATTTATCTTATATTGAACAAAATTGAACCTTTAAAATCCTTCTTCTTTTTTCTGGTTCAATCTATATACTAAATAGGATCTAAAAGAAGAAAAAAGAAAACTTGTTGAGTCAATAAGCCAGCGCATATAAAGATAACTTGAGCTCACCATCCAACTATTGCAAATTACATAATGAAACAACAATGATTCTAAATAGTAAAAGAACTCATATGTGACCCGATACAATTGAACAAAAATTAATAACATCAATGACATTAGCATTAAAACATACTTCGAATAATATCCCATGGCTGCAACTATATAAGAATATCAACTTATGCACATAATACACCCATCCTATCGATTAGTTCATCATTTTTATTGTTGTTTGAACTCATATAATTGATTTCTCAATTGCAATCCTAATAAACTAGGTCATGAAATCTGGTTTGTGAGAAGAAGCAATAACCTTAATAGCCATAGACATTTAAAATAAGAAGAAAATCATTAAAGAACCTACTTTAAACTTTTGTCGAACACTTCAAAGGTATAACAGATTCATCCTAATTAACTTAAGCAAATCATGTCTTTTTCCTTCCTCAACATTTTCCAAAACATTGCAAACATAAATACACCATAGACAATCCAAAACAAACGTAAAAACACCTCAAAAACTCCTAGGTTTGAAAATATATGCCAATATGGGTTATATTAAAAATCATAGAGAACAAAGGTTGAATGACTTACCTCCGCTAAAGAACATGATGATAGTGGCTGAAGAAGATAAATGAACACATATGCTGACAAGCAGAAGACAAATCAATGACAAATAAATGGGAAGAATCGACGACAAAAAAATGAAAACGAAAATGCGGGGCAAAGGGAGGGTGTCTTCGGGTAGGTTAAATGCATAAGAAAATGACATCGTTTGGTGCTAAAATAAGCGATGTCATTTTCTTTATATTAAAAACATTGAGTTGAAAGAAACGATGACGTTTACTCTAAAATTTATTGACAGAAACATTTCCGTTAGTAAATCTAAAAAAATTTTATTCCGCCAAGCATTTCTGCCTCCTTTATCAACGGGAATCTTCCATCGTCACTATATTCTGTCAGAAAATTTGTCGAGATAATTTTCTTCCATTTTTATCGACGAATATTTTTACCATTGCAAATCTAATCTTTCCTGACAATGTTACCTATGAAAAATCTTTTTATGTCAATAATTTGCTACGGTTTCTCTTCCGTTGGTAATTTTCCATCAGTAATTACTAATTTTCTTATAGTGATCTAAAGTATTTAAGGTTTGTGATGAGAAAGAATTTAGAGTATTAGATAAAATTCATTTATCCTTTTTAATTTATTTTGTATGGCTACGAGAAAATCTTCACAATCCTTATTTTATAATTTGGTTGGAGTTATCACTAAACACTTTACAAGGGTTAAACTTTGGAGATTTAATGGTGGAATATTTCTTTGTAATAATAATCAATGTTTTAAAAACCATATCAAAAGTTAAACCGGTAAGATAAGAGGTTAAAGATTTAAAAGGTTCAAATGATTAAAAATTGAATAAAATTAAAGATTAAAAAAAATAAAAAATATTATCCTTTCTAATTAAAATTATAATGTTTAATTGAGAAAGGAAACTATTGAATGAAAATTAATCGGTTTATTTTGGTTTATAAAAGTTGATCGATTAATTAATAAATTTATTATTTTAACAACAAAAACTATTAAACTAAATCAAACACAAAAATTAAAAATCAAACCAGAAAATTGTCTTGTTCAAGGTTTTTATAATTAAATTAGTTTAGTTTTGAAAACATTGATAATAATAGTATTTTCTGAAGTTTTTTTCTATGATAGAAAGTTGATTCCCTAAAGTTTGTGGGCAACCTTTTGAATAACTATTTTGGCATATAATATTTTTATTTTTTTGAATTTATGTTTTCACTTTCATTTTTTAATCTTAAAGGGAAAGGGAGACTGCAACATTTTTTTGCTTGTAAGGAATTTTAATTTCACATAAAGGAGGATTTGTTTGATTGTATTCTTTCTCCTATTAAAGTTTTCCACATTTTTACTTTTTCATTACTATAAATATTCTTAAAGGATGTACAATTTTTTTCTTCAATATAAATTTCAAACTAATCAAATAAAATTATATGTATTCTATAATTTTGTACAAACTTGTAGTAACTTTCCTGGATTTGTTTTCTTTGTTATAATTTCTTTGTTATAATTTCTTAGGTATAAATGTCAAACACTAATTAAAGAAAATGATATGTATTTTATAATTTTGTACCACCTTATAGTACTGCTCTTAGATTTCTTTTCTTTACTGTAAGAACTTTTTCCAAATCATAATCTTTTATGCTTATTATCAAAATAATAGAAATATTCATATAAATATTGTTTATAAAGCTCAAATTATTTTTTTAACACATAAAAAAAACATTGTTCATATTTTCACTTATTTAAGAGAGTGTTGAGGAGGAAGGACAAGAATAGTGTTCATTATTTTATGTGTTTTATTGATATATTATTGAATATTTTTATTATAATCTACTCCTTGATGATTAAAGTTTGGTATATCAAAAGTTAAATGTTTTGATAAATCTTTTTTTTTGAATATTTATGACATATGGTATTATTAACTCTTCCTAAGTCAACTCTTCCTAAGTCAATTTTAGAAGTAGAAACACTATTATAAAACTTGAGCTTGTTGATTTCAAACTGAAAGATATATTACTTTTCTATTTTAAAACTATTTTATTTCATTTATTTATATATTAGGACTTAAACACACAAGTGAAATAGGTTCCATTTCTCATTCAAAAACTTTTTCATCCAGAAGAGTTATATCTTTCTATTTAATTGCTTTTGTTACTACAATATTAAAAATTTTCAAAACAACTCATAAGAATAAGATTTCACCATTTTGGCTATATATAAGGGATTTTGAAGTGAATGTTTATTAATAGGTTATAATGAATTTTATAAATTAGTGCTAGAGTGATTATAACCTACTTCCATTTTGTTTATATGATTTTTTATTTATAATAATGTATTTAAGAAGTAGTTTTATTAATAGGTTATAATGAATTTTATAAATTAGTGCTAGAGGGATTAAAACCTACTTTCGTTTTGTATATATGATTTTTATTTATAATAATGTATTTAAGATGTTTTTATCTTTTACCAAAATTGTAAGGTTAGGATAACAATCAAAAGTGACTAGGCCAATACAAAGGCCAGACTAAATTGTGTTTAAAAGAGAAATTGAAAACCATAGAATGTAGTATCTCTTAACACTATTATGTTGATGTATTTAATCCTGATAAAGCAAACATATGCAAGAAGGGGGTGAATTGTGTGTGACTTAAAAAAATTTCAAGTACTTTCAATTTGTATAATAGAAAGATCCCAGTTAAAAAAATAATAGGAGCTTGTTAGGCGATAAAGCCTATTAAATGACAGGAGCCTGTTAAACAATAAATCATGTTAACACAATTTAAAAACAAAAGGAGCTTGTTAAACTAAAAGAACCTCTTGTGAAGTTAAAAAAAAAAAAGGAGCCTATTTTAAAAGTGAAGGAGCCTCTTAGAAAATGAAAATGCAAACATCCAATCCCTAAGTATCCAACTTGAGTGTTCCAGTATTAAATCAAAATAATAATTTGACGAGCCTCTTCAAGCTCACAAGTAAATACTTTTCAAGGTTCTTTAACCTTCCACACTAGTGGTATTTATCTAGCCTCTACAAACTCTCAACGAATGCTCAATATGAGCTTCAATGATCACTCTCTCAAAAGAACTTTTGCTTTCTAAAACACAAGAGATTTGATAATGATATGACTTTCAAAGATACTGATGCTATGAATATATATCAAAATTTTGGCTTCCTTAATTTTTCTATATATCTGTGTGTCTCACAACTGCAGTGGTTCTTCCTTAAATAGGCAATTTCTTCAACTTGTTAATCTTCGATATTATCTCTGCTAAAATCTTTGATATTCAAATATTTTGTCAAGATTTTCAGAGCTAATTATTAAAATTTGTAAAAACCTTCTAGATGTCATGGAACCATTTTCGAATAGGCAAGTTCATAAAGATGGTTTCTGCAAGAAATGAAGCAATTACCCTATGATTTTATTTCCTTTTAAGAACTATACTATTGCTTATATATGGAAGTAAATCTACTATTGCTTATATAAAGAAGTAAATCTAATTTGAATCTTGAAGAATTATACAGTTATCATCAAAATTGTTAATTATAAACCTCGAGTTAACAATCTCCCCCTTTTTGGTGATGACAAACAATACTAGATATATTTTCTAAATTCAAATGATAATAAAGGGTTTCTAAAGATACCTATAAACTTTACTCGTAGTTAGAAGGAACCTGACTTTTAAAGGAAGGAGCTTATCGTTTGTTTATCACAGATTTAAACATAATATGTTATCAATAACAAATATATCATCAAGGTAATATTGAAAATATATCACAAATAGATGCATGTAGAGTAAATATATCATCAAGTGCAAAGTAAACTATTTCTCCCCCTTTTGTCATTATAAAAAAATAGAGGGAAAGAGAAATTAATGCATCAAATAAAATCATAAGTATGAATGAGCCAAGCAGAAATAAATAGCAACAAGTTATTGAAGAGATTTAAAGATTTTTCTGAATCTGCATGTCAAGAAACTAATTTTGCATGCTATCTATTTGTTCTCGCATTTGTTCTTAATTGGTTTAAATATCCTTCACCTGTTTGATGGAGACTTGCACTACTTTCATCTTGAGGAGGAATAGGACTTTGTTATTTTGGAGCAGGATCTAAGTTTTCAGCTACTCTTTTAGATCTTTTTTCTACCCAAAAATTGTTTTACAATTTGTATCTAAATTGATAATGAATGGAAGGGTGAAACTTAGCCAGTACATACCAATTTAGATTTAGAAAATGAAGTCCATAATAGGTGAAAATCTTGTTAAGCAACATCCCACAAGGTAGACAACCAATGGTATTCTTATGATTCCCTTTATCCACTATGAACCTCAAAATCAATGTAGATCCATTATATTTCCTTTTAGTAAATTATACAATATATAAGTGTCCAGCAGGCTTCATCTTTCAACTGAGCTACTCCTGGGAAAAATTGAAGTAACTAATAACGATGCATGACATCGTGGTAGTAAATCCAATTGCCTACTCTAGGTTCTCCCATCTTAGGTGTTTTCAGCATGACAACAGATAGATTTGACAACTTCTACTAGCTCCAGATCATCGACATCCCACTTATGACAGGGAAAATTAGTTCTCCCTATAATAGTTACGTGCAGTATATTTCCTAAGATTTCTTCAAAAATTAAAATTTCACAGTCACGTACCCATAAAATAATGTCTAGCTTTTCATTAATCTCTTCTTTTCTCATTTGTGTGTAAAATGTCCTGACTAGCTCATCACATATGGTTTCATCTAATTTTAGATAATTTTCCTAATCAATGGCAACAAATTAAGGAAAGATAGGTATATGTATGTCATTAAACATCATAGAAGGCAAGATCCGCTGCAACCACCTTTTTTTTCTTGTATTTCATTTTATAGCGGACTTTACCTTCCATTGATTGAAACATTTTTTGTGGGATTAATGTCTTTCCTTTTTTGTGCAGTTATCTTTATCTTCTTGGCTGTTTTTTTCCTTAGGAATCATCTCTTTATGAAATAACTTATTTTTATCAATGGGATCCTTAATAGCATCTTCAGTCACAGGTGCTCTGCCTTTCTTTATTTCTTTGCCTTTTCTTTTTCTAGATTCTTCTTCCTCTTTCTTTTCAAAATCATTTGTTTCTTTTTATTCAAAATTTTTCTCAACTTGCTTTGCAAGATTTCCTTTGGTCCTTGGTCATCTAATCGATCTAGCAGGTTCTTCATGTAAATCAAAGTCAGCTGCAATATAGTACACTTTAGGCACTTTCTTATCTTTAAAACCAGGTTTAGGAAGTGTAAAAGTTTTTGGAGTAGAAATGGGCATAGACAGAATGGTGTTTTTGATACTTGGAGTTTAGAAGAGATAGGTTCAGTAACATGAGCTTCACCATGGCTATCAGAAGAAGTTGGGGTTTTCTTTTGTCCTTTTGATTTGGTTCATGTAATTGTAATAACAAAGGGAGAGGTTTAGAAGATTTAAGATGAAAACAAAGAGTCAGAACGTAGAGAGTAAAGAGCGGTGCTTCGAAGAACAATGAGGACGAGTAGACGAGAGAAGTTTGTTTTTGGTATATTAAGAGATTCTTGAGCGTTGTTCTTGTGTGAAGATAAACAATCCTACGCTAATATAGGAAGAGTGATCATTTGCTTATCTTATGTCAGTCTCATATAACTAGTTTTTAGAAATGTGTACATGTCTTTAAAAGCTAAAATGAGAAAACAAAAGAAATTACCTTTTTAGGATACGTGTAATATGCTCTAATAAACTGAGAGGAGCCTTCTAAAATAGGAGGGGCCTTCTGAACTAGAAGGAGCCTACTAAAATAAGTAGAGGTGTCGAACCTAAGAGAAGCCTTCTAAAGAAGAAGGATCCTACTAATGTTAACAGAGAGAAGTAGCATAGAAAATTTATATAGAAATAATATCAGATAGTTTGCACATGCCAAGCTCATTTCTCAACAGGAAAATTCTATCTTTAGATAGTGATTCAGTGAAGATATCATTGCAAAATATTAATGATACCTTCTAAAATTTGATCTCTAAGAAAATGATTCTTGATTTATATATGCTTAGTCTTATAATGATGCACAGGATTTTTCAAAAGATTTGTTATAGTAGTATTGTCACATAATATAAGAATATGATTAAAGTTCAAAGAGAAATCCTAGAGTTGATGCTTCATGCATAAAATTTGAGCATGAGAACTGGCAACTGCTATATATTCCACTTCAGTTTTTGAAATAACTGTGCAGTTTATTTCTTGTAAGACTAAGAAACTAGACATCCTCTAAGAAATTGATAGTGCCCACTTGTGCTTCCTCGATCGAATTTTATCATCATCTGCATCATAATAGCCAACTATGTTGAAAGAATCAATTTTTAGATACCATAATCTGAAATCCATAGTTCTGCAAAGATATCGAAAGATCCTTTTGTCTGTATGAAGGTGGTTTTATTTTGGATTTGATTGAAAACATGCATAAAGACATACACTAAGCATAATGCTTGGTCTTAAGATTGTAAGATATAGTAGTGATCCAATCACTCCTCTATACTTTGTTTCATTCTTAGCTTTGCCTTCTTCATCCTTATTAAGTTCAGTTCCAGTATACATAAGAGTACCCATCGTTTTGGCATTCTCAAAGTGGTACTTCTTGATAAGTTCCTTCATATATTGTCTTTGTTAATGAAGATCCTTTTTTTGTTTGCCTGATTTGTAATCCAAAAAAGAAGGATAGTTCTCTCATCATGCTCATTTCAAACTCCCCATATATTAATGTTGAGAATTCTTCATAAAAAGTATGATTAGTAGCACCAAATATTATGTCATCAATATATATTTGCACTATGAGTAAATCATTCTTATTTTTCTTAACGAATAAGTTTTCATCTAACTTTCCTCTTTCAAAGTTATTTTTAAGCAGAAAATTACTTAATCTCTCATACCATGCTCGAGGACCCTATTTTAGACCATAAAGGTCTTTAGTCAACTTCACCACGTAATCAGGATGGTTTTCATCTTCAAAACCTGGAAGTTGCTTAACAAATACTTCTTTATTAATATACCCATTTAAAAAGGCACTTTTGATGTCCATTTGGAATAATTTAAAGTTTCTATAACAAGTGAAGGTAATAACATTCTAATCGATTCTAGTCTAGCAATAGTGCATCAATTTCATCAAAATCAATACCTTCGTGTTGATTATAACCTTGAGCTACAAGTCTAACTTTGTTTCTTACCACCTTACCATTTTTGTCAAGTTTGTTTAAAATACCCAACAAGTTTTAATGACTAACTTGTTTTACAAACGACGTACTAGCTTCCAAACTTTATTTTTTTTCAAACTGATTCAATTCATCTTTCATAGTTGAAACCTAATTTTCACCAATAAGAACCTCTTCAAAGATCTTTGGTTCTAATTATGGCATGAGGGAAAAAAAGTTATTCTTGAAGGAAGATCTGGTTTTTAGACTTTCAGAAGGGTCTCCCAGAATGTATTGATGTATATCTTGACCTCTTCATTCTCTTGGTGTTCTTTGTTGCATAAGCTCCTACTGAGAGGAAGAAGCCTGCTCTATCTTGACTTCAAAAGGACCTTATTGATCTTGTGATTCCAAGGGTACTATAGGTGTAGTTAATGCACTTTTAGGAACCAAAGGATGCCCTTCATCGTTTGAATCAATTGCTATTATCGAAGGTAGTGCTTCATCAAATACTATATGTATTGATTCTTCTATCTTCTTTGTTCTTTTTTTGTAAACTTTGAATCCTTTATTAACAGTACTGTAACTAGAATGATAGCTTCATCTGATCTTAAATCAAACTTTCCAAGGTTGTCTTTCCCATTATTTAGAACGAAGCACTTATAACAAAATGCTCGAAAGTAAGGGACATTTGGTTTTCTTCCTTTCCATAGCTCATAAGGGGTATTTTTCATAATAGGTCTTATAAGGCACATGTTGAGTATATAACAAGCAGTAGATAACACTTCTGCTCAGTAACTATGGGGTAGGCCACTTTTACATAGTATTGTTTTAGCCATATCAACTGAGGTCCTGTTCTTTTTCTTAAAGACATCATTCTACTGAGGAGTCCTTAAGTAAGAAAAATTATGAGATATACCATTTTCATCACATAACTCTTCAAATTTTCTATTATCAAATCCTCCTCCATGATTACTCCAAATTGAAGTAATGCAATATCCTTTTTATTTGAATTTTTTTGATTGTTTTCAAACTTTAGGGTAGGTAGTCCTCT
The DNA here is from genome assembly GCA_026413575.1 of Erythroxylum carthagenense. NCBI lineage: Eukaryota > Viridiplantae > Streptophyta > Magnoliopsida > Malpighiales > Erythroxylaceae > Erythroxylum > Erythroxylum carthagenense. The sequence goes on from JANZLD010000236.1 coordinate 61,197,795, forward strand.
TACTAACTCATTCTTGGATAATTTTGATAGAATGCTTATGCTAGCATGTCTAAATATTTTATGCCAGATAAACAAATCCTTTTCTATTATGTGTCTTAAACAACCACTATCAATTATTCATTGATTTTCTTTTGTCTCCATTTTGAAGCATATCTGCAAAAAGTATTATCTCAATTTTTAGTACCCACATTTTTTTGATCCTTTCAAGTTAGTGACTTGACCTTTCGGTATCTAAACGTACATTTGAGATAATTTCTCCATTTTATTAAAATGGTAAGAATGACTAATGTGACCATGTCTACCATTATAGAAGCATAAAATAGATGAATGAGAATTAATATAACTTCTACTATATATCGGTTTCCTATTGTTTTTATTATAGCTATTGTTGGATTTACAAAGTAATTCTTATATGGCCTAATTATCTATTCTAGCCTTATCAAAAATGCATTGACCACTCCCAAGTAATACGTTCAGGTTATTCCTTCCATTAACTAAATTTATAACATCATTTTTTAGAGATAAGATCTTTCTAGAATAATTATCTTTTTTAAGTTCCAGGGTGGCAACTTTTTCTTCTAACTATCTCACTTTACCATAATCTTTCTCAAGCAAAGTATTTTCCAACTTAGCTAGTCTTTCCAAAACTTCCTTTTTAGAGACCTTTTATTTGTAATCAACATTAAAAGGCATATTTTTAGTCGCCAAACTTCCATTCATAGATTTTAATGATTTAATATTATCTTTAGAGATGCATCATTGTTCTTGGCCTTCTTAACTTCTTTGAAATACTTCACTGTCAAATTTTTGTACTGATTATACAATTCATGATATGCATTTTTCAATTCATCAACTTCAACATTAGAGTCAGAATAATATACCTTATCATCTCTTGATTCAGCCATAAAGCAAATGTCATTGACTTCTTTTGGCTCTTCTTTTTCAAAGTTTTCATAATCCTCATCTAACCAAGTTGTAGTCATCGCTTTCTTTTTGAGTTTTTTGTGATGCATGCACTTTGATTCGTGCAACAATTGCATAAATTGCATGAAGAAGACTTAAAACAATTCTAACTCTAGAACTCTTTTAGACATCTTATTCTCTCACTTGAGTGTGTTTATGACTGGTTAGCTCTACTGTATATAAATGAAGAACTCACTTATCTATGTAAGCCATGATCGTGGCCTATTTAACTGATGGCCTTACCTTCGGTCACGATCGTGGCCTATGAGCCACAATCCTGGCCTATTTAAAAACAACCATACACACTTTGTTTTTTCTTCTAATCTTTTGTGCATGTGACCCTTGGCCCTGTTTGTTTGGAGGGTTAATAATGGAATGGAATGGAACGTAACATGCTTCCATCGTTTGTTTGAGGGTTTCATAATGGAATGGAATGGAGTGGGATGAAAGTGGAGGGTTTCATGTTACGTTCCATTCCATCCTAAACAGTGAAAATAAAAAACCTTCGATTTGGGGGGTTTAGGATGGAACGTAACCTAATAAATACATGCTACCTAATATACCCTTAATAATTTTTCTTAATATCAACTCATACCAAATCATAATATTAATATATCAAATAAAATATAGTAATATTTAATATAATAAATTTTATTAAATAATTAATAAT
>JANZLD010000236.1:61199444-61215807 GCA_026413575.1 Erythroxylum carthagenense
GGCGAATGCCGGATGGTCATTCGTCGCAGCGAATTAATTAAATTAAATAAATTCGCCGCAGCGAATGGAGGTTTTGGTTCACCCCAGCGAATCTCGCGGCATGTTGACTTCTTGAATGTTGACTCCTTTGGTCCTACAAAATACAACCATTTGCAGTATCAATTGTCCCAATAAAAATTATGCAGAATTAATGACAAGTGACAACAAGGTACTGACAATGTGCAAATTACCAAAACTCGATGCACGGAACCAAAATAAGCATAAAAATCATAAATCAGGAGTCAACAAATGCATAATTACTAAAGAAAACGGGCCTAATTTATAATATAAATTTGGTCCAATCAGGGACTCTTTGCTGTGCACTTTGACATGATTTTACAGCCCAAAAAGTATCTCAAGCCCAGCCAAAGTGATGAGAAGAATAAGAGCCTTTAATTGCTCATTTACTTTCCTTTTATGCATTGATTTATTTTCCTTTAAGAGACCTTTTATTTGCAGCATTTATTATAGTAGTTATGAAGGTTTTATTTCCTTAGTTATGATATTTAATGGTAGTATTATGGGCTGATCAGAAACCAAACTTGTGGTTATCCATCAAGACCCTTAGTTTGCCTTATATTTCCTTATATATGCATTTGTAATCTCTCTAACAAGGAGGATTATGCATCAAAAATTGAGAGAGAATTTCTTTTGCAATTTATTATCTTTCCTTGGGTTTTATTAGTTTCCAAAAACTAATAGGGTTTTGTTTGTTTCCAAAAAAACTTATTCTTTTCATTCATTTTCTTATTCAATTCCATTGCCACACCTTTCTAGACATAGCCGAACTAAATTAATCATAACTTCTAAACCATTGATCTAATTGAAAAACTTCCTTCGTAAATGTTGTATTTCACTTCTTGATCTTCAATTTAGCCTCAAGAACCACCTAAAAATGCCCAGCTGTTTTCCCATAAATGCACTTTGAAATCATTTAACTATTGAGCCTGCAATTTTATCACTTTCCTAATCCAAAACCTATCTATCAATAAAATTCATAAATTTTTTTTAGACATCAGATTGCCATGATTCCTTCGCCAAAGTTATAGCCCACATCCTATTATACAATTTTTCTTCAAGAATCACCTCCAAATTCTAAGTCATTTGTCCAGAATTCACCTTACAATCTGCCTGCTTGTTTGTACTCGGGAAATTTCAATTTTTACAAAAATTCAACCATCATACCTAAACACCATAACCATCACTTCCAGCCACCTTAGACCACCACACTCCATCATCCCTTCATTTACATCAGTGTCCATGATGTGTCTCAAGAAGGCTTCACACCCTTTTCTCATCATTCGGTCAGCGGGCAAAGTCGAAACATTTATAGGTGATGGTGTTCTCCTATCTCCTCTGAAAATCACCTTCTCACCATTACCAAAGTCAAACTCTACCTCCTTGAGGATACAATCTAACTTCACACAATATTTCTCCACGGCATCCATACCCAATATAACATTTAGACCCTTAAACTCTAGAGGCAATAAATCTACTACCACTCTAGCACCCTCAATAACCAGTTCCCAATCTCTATATAATTGATTTATTATCACCTTCCTCCCTAAAGGAGAGCTAACGATCAAGGGACTATCTAATGGCACCAAATTCACATCATGTAAAATCATGCTTGCATAAACAAATGAATTTGTGGAGCCAGAATCAATCGACACATATACTACATAATTAAATAACTGAACTATACCCGTGATAACTTCAGGTGCGGTTGTAGCTTCCTCTCTGGTCGTGACGAACACCCTTGCCTGAGCCTGATCACTAGGCCTTCTTGGAGGAATAGCCTTCCTTGCAGCTCCAAAACTACCCACCTCAATGACTGGTCTGGTTCTCATTGTTTTTAGTCTCCTTGGGCTTCCAACTGTGACCCCTCTTGCCTTGTTATGTGGGGACAGTTCCTGATCATGTGTCCCTTCTCTCTGCATCGGAAGCATGCTCCAAGTAGCTTGAAGCACTCTTCCCTGTGAAGCTTCCCACAATGCTTACATTGGGGGTTCATGTTCCTGCTCCTCTCCAACCTAATATTGCCCCCCATAGTTAAGGCTTGCATTGAAGCTGCCCTTAGTTGCTTGTTCCTAGCATAGACACTACTCCCTACCTCACTCTGTGTGTGGAAGCTCTTCATACCCCTCTTAAGCATTGGAGCACTCACCCCCTTCTTGGAAGACTGTTCCCAGTTCTTCCTCTTCCTGCTCACTTCATTCTTTATATTCTCTAGTTTTTTATCCTGGAGTGCAACATCTACCAACTGCTGGTAGTCACTAAAGTTATGGATCAGGACTTTCTCCTTGATCCCCAAATGAAGTCCTCCCTCAAACTTGCAGCACTTGTCCTCCTCATTCATCACAATGTTGTCCGCATATCGGGAGAGCTGGGTGAACTTCAACTCATATTCACCTACACTCATGTCCCTTTGTGTGAGATTTAGGAACTCCCTGGCCTTCTCTTAGATATAGACCCTCGAGAAGTACTTCCTCCTAAAAGCTTCCAAAAAGTCTCGCCATTTCAGTATTGGTGGTATGACCGGATTGTAAGGCACTGACTCCCACCAATAGAGCACATCCCCCTATAATAAACTGATTGCACAATCTAACTTCTCCTCATCAGAGTGATTCATTTGAATTAGGACTCTCTTGGTCCTCTTTAACCATGCTTTAGCCTCTTTAGGATTGATAGTCCCATTGAAATCTACAACTCCATACTGGCGGAGCTTGTCATACTATCTGCTCCTCTCCACTGGAGCTGGCACTGAAACTTGTGACCCTTGGCTCATAGCATATGAGAAAGCCTGAGTGAAGGCTTGAAAGAATCGTGGATCCAGAGGATTTACTTGGGGCATCGAAGGAGGCGGTGGCACCTCATATTGCACACTAGGTGCCTCAGAATCAGGAGCAGAATGTGTCCTTGCATCTTTTGGGATATAGGATTCATCTGTGCTCCCTTGGCGAGAGTGAGATCAAGTCGTAACTCCTTGAGTTCTCTTTCTAGGTGGCATAATCACTCCTTCAATTTAAAAACTATTTAAAAACCTTTAGTTCATGCAAAATAATTTCAAATCATGTAAAACAATTCAAAAAAATGCAAGTTATTCTTTTAAAATAATGCATGTTCATTTCAGGTCCTAAACTACCCATTTCATGCTTAGGATACTCCTAAACGTAGTCCCTCTCATACCACACTTGTTGGACCCTATTTTTAGAGCCCAACTATCCTGATGTCATAAAACATGAGCGTACTATCCTGTGGGGTTATTTCCATGAAATCTCTTTAGTCAGCATTCTCATAACATCTTAAACCAAAAGGGCAAGCCCAAACCAGTCAAACGTCTAAATTATCACTTGAATTTTTTAGAAAAATTGTAGCTCCAGGTATCTAGTTTATTTTAAAGCAAGAACCATCTCAATCAAAGCTCTATAGATGAAGATATGCTTAAGAAGCCAAAGTGTGTTTATACCCTAGCAATGGTCTCTCAACCGCCCCTCACTATCTTTCCATCACTATTTTCAGATAAAAACCAAAATCTACCAATTTTAATGTAGAGATAGAAAAATGTGTTAGGAATCTATTAGTTTAAGAATCACTTCATTTGGAGGCCAGAGGATGAAGTTATGTCCAAAAGAATCAAACATGATTTTGTTCTCAATCATATTGAACCTGTTTTGGGATAATTGACATAACTTTCACTAGAGATATCAAATTAAGGTCATTATTAGATTCATTGAAGGAGGACTTCTAGATCTATAACTTTCATGAAGACACTAAAGCAAGATTGTGCTATTTAGAGGGTTAAAAATGTAAATTTACGAAAGTGTACAGTGTATATCCATTAAACGGACATACATGTCCGTCTAACGGACATACACAGGGCTTGGAGCCTTTCCAATCTTGAGAAGGTCTGTTTAATGGACCTAAAGTCAATTTAACAGACACGGTCAAGGCTGGGGGTCCTTCTAGACTTGAGAAGGTTTGTTTAATGGACCTATTGTCCGTCTAACGAACATAGATGATACCTAAGCCCCTCCAAAGCCTCTCCATTAGTTCCTACATCCATTCTAACATCACTTTCACTCGTAACCTTCCCAAATTCAATTCTTTTAGTGCAATATCACTTCATAACAATTCAAATACCAACTTTGCTTCATCAAAACCTCTAATCTCATCTCATTTGATTCATCACATTCAACCACAGCTCATCATTCATTATAGCTGTCTTATATATGTCCCGTGCAGCATTACGAAATTATAAAGAACATATCTCTCAACTCCAAAATCCAAAAAGTTCATAATTTATACCGTTGGAAAGCTGAGAGGATAAGCAACAACTTTCAAGAGACAACTTAGTCTAATTTAGCCTAGATTAATCCAGTTTTCTCCCTGAATTTAGAACACAATTCCTATCTTTCTTTTCCATAATACATCCTTAATTAATTCACATTTCAAATCCACCTCATACATACACAAATTCACATCTCAATTTAACAATCACCCATACACAAATTCATATTTCATTAACATCATAAAACAAGAGTTTTGTAAAGCTTTAATGGCATTTCAAGCCACATTACATCATCAATATCAAAATCCAAAATACAAAAGATATAAAACCCAATAATTCTCGAAATGCATCTAAAGCCTTATTTTTACAAAATCTAACTTAATGTACAAAAACATTGCAAAAGTAGGATGATGCCTCGACTCTTGGTTACTCGATCTCATTCTCTTCACCTGAAGATGGGACGGAAAGGGGGGTGAGCTTGAAAGCTCGTGGGTAACAAGTTTATAATAAATAACAAGAAAAACTATTTAAAATATTCATTGTCATAGAAAATTCTCATTGAATCATAAAACACATGGTTCTTAAATTTTCAACTGAATTCACAATAAAACAAATCATCTATGCATCAATCTTGTCAACATATCATGAACACATAAACACATCAGAATAGTTTGGGTAAGTCTAAAACCAGAATGTACTACGCATTTCCCATAAGGGTCCTGTGTAGCAGTGAACAGAATGCATTATCATAATCCCACAAAATGGTTTTGCGTAGCTGTGAACTTATGGAGTCCGTAAAGGAGCTCCATGCCACTAACGGGTAGGCGGGAGAAGCCTTTAGTCAAAGTACACTTAACATACTTAAAGAGCCAGACTAAACCCACATAACATGTATTTCATAACTTGTAAACATATTACCCAAATGACACATTTTGAAAACATGTTTTTCATAGACATGAAATATTTCATATGTATTTCTGTCATCATTTCACAATTCATCAACCAATTCAAATACCAAGCATGTAGCAGTTTCTCAAATCATTCAAAAGCAACAAAATCCACAATTAGAAAGTAATGAGAAATCATTTTATTCTCTTTGCTAAAAAGAAAACAAATGGCTCGTTATCCAATTATAAACATGAAACCCACCTTAATTTCCTTATTTGAAAACTTGCTCAAGGATGGCTCTCCTCTTGCTGCTCTTGCCTCTCTTGCCTCCCTTCAACATTGACAAAAAAAATCCCCATTCAATAGGAATTCAAATTAGACAACCCAAAGAACCATATGTATGAAATTGATCCTAGAATACTTAAACCATACATTTCCTAAGCTCTTTGAACTAAAACCCTTCCAAAAATCCAAAATATCAAACGTAAACTTACTTTGAATCTTGACCAAACAATGAGTTTCTTGAATCTAATGGAGACTCTAACCTTCCTCTTTCTTTGTCCCTTCTTGCATAACCCCAAAATCTCTCTTGAAGGCTAAGAAAAATTGAAACCTAGCTCAACTCTCTTCTTTCTCTCAACCCATGACAGTCTCTCTCCCTTTCTTTCTTATTTTTACATTCTCACTCTTCACTCATGTTTTTCTCTTCTCAAGCACAAGACAACATTTCCTTCTTCCCATTTTGACCTTCCTTCAATGCCTTAAGACTTTCCAATATAGGTGATCTTCCAAAAATTCCCCTCATATAAACCTACCACCTTAACACTTTAATTCGATTAACCTATATCATAAAATCTTACTCACTTTAACATGCTAATTAACTCCAAAAAGAAATTAATCTATCAAGACCTCAAAATTAATTTAAATCGTGCTTATTCATCACGAAATAAATTTGGGGGGCCAACGCTTTTCATTCAACCATTGAACAACTTCCATGATTTATATATGTTGTCTTCTTTCCATTTAAATAGCGTGCTTAGTATGTACCTACTATTTTCCTTACATTGAACCATTGAACTATGTACAATATGCATGCTGCCATTGACCAACTATTAAGCCACATATGTAGCATCTACATGCTGTCAATTAATACCCATTGAATAACATACATAAGATATGGATATACATTTTTCCTTTCAATTTACCACGCTGTTTTTCTCTTCATTTAACCATACCTCCACTTGTTCCCTAATTTTCACATATCAACCATTCAAATTAGGTTTTGATGTTCCCACATGTCTCTAGTTTTCATATCATCAAAAATTATGTTATTTTAACTTTTAGATTATGAAACATCTACCAAAAATAACAAGTTGCTTCAACACAGGGATAGTATCAGGTTACCCTAATCAATCTTAATTTTCAATATCATTTAACTAGAAGTAGGTCTAGTTCTCTCCTAGATATTTTTAGTACTATGTCTTAGGTATCATTTATAGTAGGAATCACCCAATTTTGAGTTCTGTAGACTAAGTTATGGCTAAAAAACTAGGACTAATCAAAGAAACTGAGAATCCTAATACGTAATTTCACTAAAAATAGTTAGGAAAACTTACCACTATCTTCAAATCATACTCAAACATTCAAGCAATTCATAAGGAAATTAATGTTTCCAGCTTAAACATTCACGTGACCAGCTAAAGAGGATGGACAAGAGTGGTTTAACATACCTAAAATCAAACGGTAACGTGCTACCCATCTTTTCCTTGCATGTAGTTGGTGTTAATATCCATGGTTGGACGCTTAAACAACATGCAGAAATTATTTCCTAAAGGCAACAACTTGGAGATCTCTGTGTGAAGGGAGTAGCCGCAATTTAATAACATCAATTCTGTTCCAAGGGATAAGTTAGGCTTCGGTGGAATGAAGGTGGAGCAACTCCTTCATCATTCTTGTTTAAGCTACACGTTGAAAAGGGTTATTCTACACATTGCAAGGTAAATTTCTAATAGTTGTCCATTATATATTATCTTACCATCTTTGTTTAATTAATCCTTTAACTCCTTACCTCATCCACGACAATTGTTGTCCCCTAAATATAATAAATTGTTTTGATTTTGTCTCACCAAAATGACACATGTCCACACCATGAATTGATCGCTCATGTATTGAATTTTTTGTCCTTCACATCTACTCCTTCATAAATGTGACAACATAAGATTTTCATGCATTCTTGTTCCAAAATAATGAGAACTTCTTCATGTATGTGACAGCTGCCATTTAAGGTTCATTCACATGTACATGTATTATTTCTCGTCCAAAATAATTAAATGGCTTAAGAAAAATCAGTCCAATTTTAATAGAAATTTCATATCCAATTAATAAAATGTTACACCTAAATATATCAACAGATAAGTTGGATTGATTTACATTAAGTATCCATAACTATGACTGATTCTTATGTCCTTATGTTTTAGCTTAAGAATGCTTCAAATTTACTCCAAAATAATTTAAAACAAGGGCAATCTTCATCTATCATAAATCTAGAGGATTGAATTTATTTTTGGCCTATTTCCATACCAATGAACTCCAATATTTTTAAATTATCATTTGAAAATACTTGTCATTTAGGGTTGAGTTCTTAACTAACCTTTTAGAAAAAATAAAATTTACATAAGCCTAAAAACATCATTCACACGAAATGAAATTTTATAGACACATGAAAGGAACAACTTGGGGTTTTATAGTAAGCCAGTTAGGTCAGATGATGGAAGCTCTTGATTGCCTAGCATTACAAAGTGAAGAGGTGCAACCATATCAACTCGAGGTTTACCTAAGGGATGTTTGTCATGACCCGGTACCACATTGGGCACATGACAACCACTGCATACCTAGCTAAGGATACTCACGATACCTTTAACCTGACTACGCAAGGCTAACTAAATATTCTTTGAAAACATTTAAACGACGTAACGGTTGTATTTCAAAAACCGAAAAACTTAATTAAAATACCTGTAAATCAATTTTGAACACACTTCTATATTCACATTTAAAACTCTACCACAACTTGTAGACTTTTAAGTCCGTTTAAAAGCAATCTCAACAACAATACAAAAGGTTCAAACATAAGATCATTTACAAACCACAAGACAATCAAGAGTTAATTTACAAAATCATAAAGTATATCAACATAATCAACTTAATAAAAACAGTTCATGAGCCACTATATAACAAAACTACAAAATAGAGACTTCCCACATGTGGTAATGCCCCGAAAATGTCAAAAAACCAAATGATACACTTAGAGCTTCAAGCTTACTAAATTAACCTACATCGTTGGAAAGCAGAAGGGACGAGTACACTATGTACTTAGTAAGTAGGAAAAACCTACATCACAAATAGAACTTGATACACACCAAGACGGTGTAGATAACCTACAAAGTGAACATATCTGACATAGAAACACATAGGCCTATCCTATGACTCAATGTATACTAGTTAGGAACCATATAGATGTAGTCTACTAATCACTCATCTGGTGAACATAGGTTCCAATTCCAGTACACAAAAATATAAAAACATCATATGTATAACTCAAATCTCATTAGAAAACAAATCTCAGAATAAACCAAAACAATCATGTGTGTCGCCACTAGTCAGTAAAACTAGTATGCCACCGATTCTCGACATTAGCTCGATTTTCATCTATGGTGAGTCTAGACTAGAGTCGACAAGAGTGTCATGACCCTAGGTGATGACCTCGTCGATGACCAGACCTTAGGTGTGGAATCACCCATAATTCCCGTGGAAGGTGTTGATATGGTGACTCAACTTTTATGTACCAACGTCAAGGGTATGGGGGTCGCTTAATCTATTATGTCGAGCACTTGATTGGCCAATCATTACCTCACCAATCACAAAAATCATATAAAAATATTAAGCACAAAAATCAAGTAAGGCACCATGTTTTTATTTATCAGTCTAACCGATAAAATGGAATCTTGTCATGGCTCTAAGCCAAAAGAGAACATAAATACACAGCATATATGACTCAATTATGCATTTGTAAATTTCAAAACATTATTTCATGCAGTAAAAGTAATCTTTTTCACTACAAATTCAAAGTTGTTCACAAATATAGTTTTAGTAAATAAAACATTATCCTTTGCAGTTCAAGTGCTAGTTTGTTGAAAACAATACCATTTCTCAAAATATGTGATAAAAATATCAATTGTACTCTAAGTGCAAAGACTTATTCAAAATAATGTCATTTATTAAATACATAAGTATACTAGCATCTATTTGAGATTCAATTCTACAATGCATTACCTATATTCAAAATTCACATACAAGTCATCATACATGTCTTGGGATGTCCTAGTCCCATTTGAGAGAAATGATTTCCCTAACTCACCTCAAAAGAAGGTGTACACTCCTTTGACTTCAACAATCCTAGATACGAGCTCCTTGATCCACAGCTCCTGAGCCTTTATACATACAAATATACAATGTATTTACTACTCAAACATGTATCTCATATTCATACACCACCATAACCAAATTTATCCCTATTCAATAATCATAAATGTTATTCTAACATATGTCGATAGGTCAATAATTCACTTACTAATTCATCTCAATATCTCTTCAACCATCAAGATAACCCAACCTTATGTGCAATGTTTACATCCTTTTCTTCCTAGTGTTCATTTATGAAAAAGCTGTCTTCTTTTAATCATAACTCTCTCTAAAAAAATCCAAATGTCATGATTCTTATGCCCCCAAAACTAGACTTCCATTAGCCTTAATATATCCAAAAATTAAAAAACAACATCTCCCTTTAAAATACAATCTCATTCCAAATTATGTCTTGTTTATGGTAAGAAACAGACTGAAAACCAATACTCAACCCTTAATAAATCATTATCAATACATCTCCTAACAAAACCATTTTATAGAAGCATTAGTAAAACATCAATAATAATTTTTCATGTTTTATACTTTTAATAATTCAGTAAGGTCCTTAAAAATTAGGAAATAATACAAGGTTCCTACGCAGGGGCCTGTCATAGGAAGTATTAGGGAAACAAGAATAACTCAAACTTTAGTCACTATTTTGGCAAGCCACTTTCATAGAGGTCAAGTTAAGACCTATATCTACAACTTTCATTCTTTGAGTTTCTTCAAATTGGTGCTCTAAGGATATTAAAGACAGATCAAAAGAGAAAAATCAAATTAAAACCAAAATTTCAACTTATCTTGATAACTTCTTTCCTTCTCCTCTTCTCTACCCCTTTTTCTCTCCTTCTCTTCTGATTTTCGTTTTTCTCTCTCTTCTAACCTTACGACATACCTTGACTCTTACTTCTATTGCCTTTTCATCCATTTTCTCTAGTAAATGCAAGAAAGTCAAACTAATCCATATGTCACCATTCCCTTGGTCCATATGTCACCGTTCTATTAGTACATATATTATCTTTCTATTGGTCCATATGTTACTATTCTATTGGTCTATGTGTCACTTACATTAGGCCTCACATGTCACTCATTTTAAGCCTCCAAATGTCACCACTTGTAAGGCTACACATGTCACCAATTGTAAGGCTACACATGTCATCAATTGTAAAGCTACATATATCACCATTTGTAAAGCCGCATCTGTCACCATTTTATTACTCCACATGTCACAAGTCTAAAGTGCCATTTATTACAAAATTAAGTGGATCACTTCGTAATTATACTCAAGCCTCTTGTCATCCAATTAACTGAGCCATTTGTCACTTATTCCTAATGCCATATGTCACCATTTCGTAGGCCTAATCAACCTAAATTCCCATGTATCAATTTGTCTTATTCTTTAACATTTTTCTTAGACTAGATGCACATATCACCTCATTAATTACTCAAATGTAACAATAATTTCCCATTTTAATATTAGAGTTCATAAAAAAATCAAGACAAAATCAACACACAATTACATCATGATTAGTAAAAACCTTTCATAAGTCGGAACAAGTCAATTGAGTGCATATACTATCTTGTAATGTTTTCTAAATCATGATTGATATGTTTATATAAATATTATGCATGTGAATGAAATACACATCGTAAATTCTTAAATGAAATAACTCATGTGACTCAATATAACAATTTAATCTCTTAACAATTTTAGGAGGCGGGATATTACAACGTCAGTGCCGAGACCTTATAGAGTGAAGAGAAGTTTGTGAATCTTGAAAGAACTACTTAAGGAACTGCTTGTGTCAAAGAAGTGGACGAGGAGTTCGAAGGAGAAATACTAAGTTCCTAATTGTTGTTGAAACTAACCCTTCACCTTTACCTAGAAGATTGGAGAAAGTAAACAAGGAAAAGAAGGGTGAAGAGATATTCCAAAAGTGTTGGGTCTTAGTAAAGATTGGAAATTTGAAGATAAGGAAGCCAATGTATATGAATGATCATCAACTGAGGGCCTATCCTAAAGAACCTCAAGTGGAGGAAGCGCATGTGACACCCAAAGATCATAATTTTGTCATATGATGAGGACACCAAGGAGTCGAGCTAGCAACAATAAATAAGGCAACCAAAGGGAAATTAATTTTTTTTCCTTTACATTTTCACATTTCTTTCTTATATGAATGTGTGTTTTTAAGTTTGTTTGTTCTGACTTGTTTTTAAGTTTTCAAAAAAGTAAGAGAGAGATCAAAATAAACAAATAAATATTTTCTCTTTTTTTCTATTGCTTATAAGATTATATAGTCATGATTAAAGTTCTAATTGACTAGAAGAATCCATGACAACTTGAGCATGTACTTTTACTTTTTTGACTGGTCAATGTGCATTATCTTTAGAAGAGTAGTGACTAAACAAGCCAGTAAGATTTTGACCCTTAATACATTGACACATCCAGATCAATCTCATTGTCTTTTGTTTATGTATGACCTTTATGACCGGTACATCCTAACTTTGCTTTGATTTTCTATTCAAGATCACATCTTTATCACATGCATTAACATGGAAATGATATAGGCATGCTTTGTTTCTTGAGCTACATTAGCTAAATAGCCTACCCATTATTATGATGTTTCCTTTTGATAAGCCCCCCTTGAGCTTTGTTTATCTATTATTTTTGTGTTAACTATATTACATGCTTTAATCCTAACCAAATGTCCTACCTAAGCACTAAAATTAGTGGAGCATTGGTTGATTATTGATGATTGTGGGTGTATAAAAACATAAGTATGGGGGTATGCATATGTCTGGGATGGTAATAATTATTAGGATGCTATTTTTTATCATATCATTGAAATTTCCATGTTGATATCACTTCTTTCAATTTTATGTGAAAAAAACAAAGAAAAAAGAAAAAGAGGGAAAAGATAATGAAAAGAAAAAAATGTTTGAATAAAAGTATCAAGGAGGAAATGTATCCATTTTGCAAAGTTATTTATTATTAGTCTTTCCTCCTAAAATTGTATTGAATGGATGATTTTAGTATGTTGCTTATGAGGTAGATGTTATTATGGAAGGATCACTCACTATAGTTATTATTATCATCAATTTTTATGAGTGATTCCTGCTAATTGGTTATGCTTCATGTGATTTGTGGTATGAGAGTTTGAATAAAAACACATTCATAGACTTACGCTCAAAACTGCAAGTATACGGATTGTATTTATAGTTGGAGGCGGATATCGATCCCACAAGGATTGTGTTAGGCACCACTTAATTTAGGTTGTTCTTTGTTTAAGAAATCATTTCACTCGAATTTAAAAACAATAAATAAAATGAAGACAAACTAAAAGTAACAGGAAATAGCGTAAGCTAAACCAAAATCGTAAACTAGGACTTGGAAAAAAATTAAGATTAAACATTAGGACTTGTCATTATCCCTATTTGCTCCCCTTTGGTTAATTGATTCAATTTATGCAAGTTTTCTAACATGCTAACTACCCTTTATCATGTTGTAACTAAATGTCACTAGTTAAATAAATTAGAATTAACTATGGGATCTCTCGATGTGCAAAGTCTTTCCTAAGAATTTAACTACATATGAAGATATCCTATATGCAGTGTATTAATCTATTGAAATCTCTTCCTAATAAATCAATAACTTGTTATTTATAGGTCTATTATTTATCAAATCTCATTGTACAATTAACACAGATTACGAAGCTCACTCTCTTGATTTGTTGCAAGATTTAAGCACAATAAATAACACAAACATGTATATCATTAAATCGATAATCAAAGGTTCACAAATAGTTCAAACAATAAACCCTAAAAATTGTTTTAGCTAGTCATAATATCCATAACATCCCCAATAATCAAATAACCCATAACAAACAAGATAAAAGAGAAAGAAATTGAAATAAATTGGACGAGGCAGCTCCTCCTCTCCTTTGCCCAAATCTAGAAAATTTGGATGACAGGGCACTCTTTGCCTAATTAGGATTGAAACCTTAAATCCCCAACTATCTCTTGGCTCTGACTCTGTCTTTTGGCTCTAGGGAGCAAGTGATATGACTCTCTAACAACTCTCAAAATTCTCTTCTTTATAAAGTCATGAAAAACTAAAAAACCACAAGAAACTCGCATGTCCCTTTGACTTCCAGTTCCCATGGTCGCGGGAATTATACTTGTGCTTCCCATGATTGTGGGTTAAACTGACAGAAACCTTCTCCCTAGATTTCCTATGATCATGGGAAAGATGTCCATTCCCACAGTCGTGGGTTTAACAGCTCCACTTCTCTTCTCTTCTCTTGATCCCTAGCTCAATCACAAAGGAGTCCACCCTCCAATCCTACACCAAAACGATCAATTTTTACCTTAAACCAACATCAAACACAAAGAACAATCATGAAGATCAAACTAAAAAACACACAAAACAGGTCTTAAAATATAATAATACTAACCTATTATGTAAGAAACACGTTCCAAATTCTTAGAAAAATACACATTAATGCACAACTATCAACTTTCCCACACTTAAATCTTTGCTTGTCCTTAAGCAAAATCAAACACATCCAATCAATTCCATCACTTCATTTTCACAAAGATCAAAGCATATGATCCCTCAAAGTTTTAAACATATTGTTAAGTTGTCATCTTGTGCTTATTTTGTATATAAATCTCTTTAATGTGTAGAAATTATTATTCAAAATTGATGGATTTTCTTCTTAATTGTTCTCATATGATTTTCAACACTTAAGAGATGAAATTGAATCAAAAAGATGCAAGGGAAGCAAGGATAATTTCAAATTCCAGACTGACAAAAAATTCAGCGACTAAACGTGGGCACGTGTCAGGACAAAAATTATCTACAAGATCTATTTTTAAATGCAGATCCAATTCACTTAAGATTTTTATGATTTTGAGAATTAGATTGCATCCTTATTGGTAGGATCAACCACCTAATTCTGGGTGAAGATTATCTAGAAAAGATCATGGAAAAAAAAGGAGGAGATTGAAGGAAATAAAAGAGGATTTATGTTACTGTTCATAGAGACACATTAAGGATAGATTTTACATTTCTACAGTTTTTCTTCTTTCTTTTGGACAACCATAGTTAGGTTTTTTTCATTTTCTACAGTATTTCTCTAGGAGTTTTCGAATTTTCTATCAAAATTTCAGGGATGGGAACTTTACCTTTGCTATTTCTTTGTTGATTTTCACTTCCGTTATAAGTAGCTAAATCCCTTTTCTTGGTTGAGAGAAACCATGTTATCATCTATTATGTGTGAGATGTTCAAATAAAGCTTGTTGTGTTGATGAATATTGAGAGCCTTTCGAATTGTTTTTTATGATTAAATTGGTTGATTTCTAGGATGTGCAACTAGGAATTGATTTGTTTAATAGCCAGATTAGTAAGATATGATGTTCAGTTTTGCTAATCACAAGCGGCAATTAGGAGTATCATTTTTACGTTAGAGTTGGAAATTCTAAGAGAAAACTCATCTTGAATAAATGCACGTCGTACATATGTTGTCTTATTCATTAGTTTCTTAGCTCTTAAAGCTATTACTTAATTGAACTTAAGATTATATCTAAGTTGTTGATTAATAAGAATGCTTAGAATCCATGTTTCTATTTATTTACACTTAAGAGAAAGCATCACCCAATGAATATTTGTTGATGAACAAAATTTTACATCAAAGATCCATATTAGTATGATAATATCGGTGACTCAAAACCAAGGTTTGTTTATTGAAATCTCTAGATTTGATTAGATTTGTTAATTTTTGAATTTTTTTCATCTTTTTCTAAAATTTTCGTGAATTAAAATCCCCCCTTTTTACTTTGTCTTAGTTTTGAACCCGTACAATCTTTACTGTTAAAATTCCTCGTGGGAACAATCTCAACTCCTCACTAACTATATTTTTATTACTAGAGTTGGTATTAATTTGGTTGTAGACGGCAATAGTACCAAAGTTTGGTGCTGTTATCGGGGACTTTTTCAACGGTATATGTATGTTACATGAGTAGACAAAACAATCCAATTGTTATTTGATTTAGAGATTCAAAAAATAGCTAAAAGGTTACAGAAATAGATGAAACAGCAGCAACAAGTGCAGAAAATGAAACGGATGGCAACAAACTACACCCTTTATGAACTAGCCATGCCCATGGATGCTTAACAACCCCACTGCATTAACTTTCTAAATTTAGGTGAAAACAATACTTTTGAATTAAAATCTGTGCTGATGAATTTATTACCTATTTTTAAGGGTTTACCAGGAGAGGATCCATATAAACACTTAAAGGAATTTTAAGTGGTTTGCATAGGAATGAAGCTTACAAATGTGACAGAGGAGCAAATTAAACTTAGAGCCTTCCCATTTTCTCTAAAAAATTATGCTCAAGATTGGTTGTACTATTCAACCGATGAAAATGAGCAAACATAGGCTGAAATGAAGAGGCTTTTCTTTGAGAAATATTTTCCAGCATAAAAAACAACCAACATTCGGAAGGAAATTTGTAGCATTCGACAACATATGGGAGAAACACTCTACGAATATTGGCAAAGATTCAAGAAACTTTGCATATGTAGCACCCCAACCCCGCAGGACCTGAACCCAATATCGTGGGTGATATCCGAATCCGCGACACACGAGATTGGTAGGCTACGCACTCAAATTCGGTACAAAA
>JANZLD010000236.1:61241118-61252181 GCA_026413575.1 Erythroxylum carthagenense
TATCGAACTTCTTCTTAGTTATCGAACTTCTTCTTAGTTATCGAACTTCTTCTTAGTGAACTTCTTCTTAATCATCGAACTTCTTCTTAGTGAAATTCTTCTTAGTGATAACACTGCACACTTAACACACTCGTCAAAACAGTTCATTTATTTCAAACATTATTATTATTTATTTATCAACAAAATTATTAAACGTGAAGTCATTTTGACTTAACAATTAAGAAGATGGCTTTAAATCACCAACAGTATAGTGTTTAGAGACACTAGAGGCATACAAGAGTTAGGAGCTCCAACAACTCATTATAGAAGAATGGAAAATCCAGAGTCTAAGGTTGACTTTGTAGAAAGTAAAGTGACTTCGCAGCTGTCCTTCATCACTGCAGAGTTGAAAAACATGAGGGTGCATCTTCCAACACCTTCTATGGATCTTACTACACCTAGTTGCGATACTTATGGGTCAGTAATGCATATCTCTAGTGTCTTCCCCAGTCGTTATAAAGAGGTGTTTGTTATTTATCAGGGTCGGCCCAATCAAAAATTAGATCCCTATTACAACACCTATAATGAGGGATGGAAAACAAATCCTAGACTCAGTTGGAGAAATGAAGAAGGAAGAGGTCCAAAAAGATTTCAACAAGGTGGAGGGGCTGGTTCTTCCACAAACCAGTTCCACAACCAACAGTAAGCTCTAACTACCCTACTAAAGGAGGACACTAATCAACTTCTGCATAATATGATGGCATTGATGAAGGAGGAGAGGACTTCAAATAACAACTAGTTCAATGCCATAGCCTCTCTGATTCAATAAGACTCTTCTAAAAATGTTGCTCGGTTCAATGCTCTAGAGAAGAGAATGGAGCAATGGGAGACAAAGGCTAAGAATATCAATTCCTACGTCACTCAACTATCCAACAACATGAGTGAGAACCAAGCTAGGACCAGTGGAAATATTCCCTCCAATACTATTATGAACCCCAAGATTTTGAATGCCATATCTCTTCGAAATGGGAAGAAAGTGAGGTTCAATAATCAAGATGAGGGAGTAGATGAAGAGGAGATTGAGTGTGAAGAACTGCCTTCAACAACTGCAAGAGTCAAGAATTCTGAAAGCTCCAAGGAGAGAGCACTTTTAACTAAAAAGGAGTCCAAATCTTTAAAAAGCAGGGAAGCAAATTCTAAAAGTAACCAGAAATCAAGAAAGCGTGGAGCTTATGAAGCCAATGATAAGGAGGTAAATCTTAAAGACCTTCCTTTTCCTAATTTGCATTTGCTAAGCAAAAGGATGACTGATACTAAACATGATAAAGATATCATTGATTTGTTTGATAGAGTAGAAGTCAATATCCTTTTACTTGACCTTGTGAAAAGGGTTCCTGTATATGCTAAGTATCTTAAAGACCTGTGCACCAACAAAAGGAAGTTCAGACCAAATGAAAGAGTGCAAGTCAACTCAAATTTGTCTGTATTGTTTAAACCCCAAATTCTCATAAAATGCCAAGACCCTGGATCTTTCACTATCCTGTGCACTAGGTAAAGTTACCATAGGGGGCCTTATTAGATCTGGGGGCAACCATTAATGTTATGCCTAATTTTGTCTACACATTATTGGGAGTCAAGAGTCTTAAGTCTACATCTGTAGTTCTACAATTGGCTGATAGGTCTTTAAGCATCTTATGGGAATTATAGAGGACATTTTGGTCCAAGTTAAGGGTTTGGTCTTTCCTGCTAACTTTTATGTGCTTAACATCTCTTCTAAAGTTGTGCAGGATACTACATTAATGCTTGGTAGACCTTTCTTAAGGACTGCTAGTACTATGATTAGCATAAAAGAAGGTACCATCACCATGGAGTTAGGAGATCAAAAAGTGTGCTTTAACATGTACGAAGTAATGAAACATCCCCACGAGGATTATTCACTTTTAGGAGTTAACATGCTTGATATTGCTAATGATGATACTTGCTCTGATTTTGAATTTAAAGAGGATTCCTTTGATTGTTAGTTGCATTCACTTGATTTTTCTAACTCACATGTGATTTTAACGTCTTCTATTGTCAGTGATGACCTCCGTTGGGAAAGGTTTTCTGTGAATTTTTTAGGTGATTTCGACATTATAGAGACTGACACCGATGAGAAAATCAATGAATGTATTTTATCTCAACAAAAGTGTCTAATTGATGGGATGCATAAGGATTTGGCCCAGGCAATTACCACCATAGATCAACGTGAGATGGGTTCAACATCTGGAGTAGAAGGAGATTGTAAAGCCAACCACATGGAACCTGAGCTATCATTTGTTGAAGGAAATGGGAGTAATCTTTTGTCTCTTGAACTTCATAAATTGATCCCCTCTATGTGCAACCTTCTGTGATTAAGTTGAAACCCCTACCCCCTACTTTAAAGTATGCCTTTCTTAAGTCTAACAAGCGATTACCTGTTATAATTGCCAATACCCTGTCTCACGATGAGGAAGAGAGACTCCTTGCTGTTTTGAAAGAGCATAAGAGGGCTATAAGGTGGACTTTAGTAGATATACCTGAAATTTGCCCAGCTATTTACACATATAGAATCTTATTGAGTGAGGGTCCAAAATTTGTGAGACAGCCCCAAAGGAGACTAAACCCACTTATCTTAGACGTGGTTAAGAAAGAAATCACAAAACTATTGAGTGTTGGGATCAAATATCCCATATCTGATAGTGAGTGGGTCAATCCGATACATGTAGTGCCGAAAAAAGAGTGGGATAACTATGATAAAAAATGATAAGGATGAGCTTATTCCTACTTGAGTGCAGAATTTGTGTCGCGTGTGCATAAATTATAGACGATTAAATGAAACCACACAAAAAGATCATTTCCCTCTTCCTTTTATTGACCAGATGCTTGAAAGACTTGCAGGCAAACCGCATTATTGTTTTTTATGTGGTTTCTTTGGGTATTTTCAAGTACCTATTGCACTATAGGACCAAGATAAAACCACTTTTACATGTCCCTTTTGGTACCTTAGCATATCGAAGGGTGCCTTTTGGTTTATGTAATGCTCCAGGGACTTTCCAACATTGTGTGATGGTTGTTTTCTGTGAATTTTTAGAAGAATGCATGGAAGTCTTTATGGACGATTTCATAGTTTATGGTGATCCTTTTGATACTTGCCTATCTAGTCTTGCAAAAGTTTTAAAAAGGTGCATTGAAAAGAATTTGATTTTGAACTTTGAAAAATGCCATTTCATGGTCAATGAGGGTATAGTGATAGGACATTTGATTTCTAGCAAAGGGATTGAAATTGATAAAGCTAAGATTGAGGTTATATCTTCTCTACCTTATCCTGACTGTGTTAAAGATATAAGATCATTTCTAGGTCATGCAGGATTTTATAGGCGGTTCATAAAAGATTTCAGCAAAATTGCATCACCTCTTTCCAAGCTTTTACAAAAAGATGCAAAATTTGAGTTTGATGATTCTTATAGGGATGCCTTTGATAAGTTGAAATCAAAACTCATTTTTCCTCCTATTCTAGTTGCTCCTGATTGGAACTTGCCTTTTGAGCATTCATGTGATGCTTCTAATTGTGCTGTAGGAGTTATGTTGGGCTAACGGGAGGAAAAACTTGCAAGAGTTATTGCATATGCCTCGAAAACACTGGATCTAGCTCAAATCAACTATACAACAACTGTGAAAGAGCTGTTTGCAGTAGTTTTTGCTTTAGAAAAATTTAGGTCGTATTTGTTAAACTCCCATGTGACCATTTTTACTGATCATATAGCTGTTCGATATCTCCTCGAGAAACCACAATCAAAACCTAGATTGATAAGGTGGGCATTGCTTCTTCAAGAGTTTGATATTGAGATAAAGGATCAAGCTGGGGCGGCGAACATATCACTGATCATTTGAGTAGGCTATCAGATGATACACAGGGAGTGGACTCTTCTGAACTTACTTGCGATTCTTTTCCTGATTCAGTCTTATGTGTTTTATTTTTAAAAGAAACTTGGTATGCACATATAGTCAATTATCTTATGACTAGACTAACCCCTCCTCATCTGTGGAGACTGTGTAGTGACCAAGTCATCAGAAAATGCATGCCTAATGAAGAATTTGAGGCTATAATTTTAGCTTGCCATTCAATAGTTTATGGTGGGCATTTTAGTGTAAGAAGAAAATCTAGGGAAATTCTAGATTCTAGTTTTTATTGGCCTGCCTTTTTTAAAAATTCATTTACCTTTTTTCAATCATGTGACAAATGTCAACATTTTGGGGGTTAGGTAAACGGCATGAAATGCCTTAGCAGTCTTTATTATTTTGTGATATCTTTGACATATGGGGGATTAATTTCATGGGTCCCTTTCCTCCATCTTTTGGCTTTGTGTAAATCCTTTTAGCTGTCGACTATGTATCCAAATGGATAGAGGTTGTACCTACTAGAAAAGATGATGCGAAGTCTAACATTTTTTGTTGGTTTGGGATTCCTAAGGTTGTGGTTCGTGATAAGGGAACACACTTTTGTAATAGGGTCGTTGATAACCTATTTTCTAAATTTGGAGTAACTCACAAAGTCTCCATTGCATACCACCCACAAACTAATGGTCAGGCTAAAATATCGAATAGAGAGGTGAAGCACATCTTGGAGAAGATAGTAAAGCCATCAAAGAAAGACTAGAGCCTATATCTAGAAGAAGCACTGTGGGCCTATCATACTACCTACAAGTCACCAATAGGCATGTCCTCTTACTGTTTAATCTATGGCAAAGCTTGTCATTTGCTGGTAGAGTTGGAGCATAAAGCATATTGGGCAATCAAGTGGTGTAACATGGATTTGGAATCTTCTGGTATGGAAAGGAAGCTACAGTTGCAAGAATTAGAGGAATTAAGGCTAGAGGCATCCGAGAATTCTCGCCTCTACAAGGAGAAAACAAAGTTGATGCACGATAAGATTCTCCAAAGGAAGAGCTTGAAGGAAGGAAACAAAGTTCTGTTATTCAAGGCTCGTTTCACTTTTAAGCATGGCCCATATTTAGTCACTAAGGTACACAATTTTGGTATGGTAGAGCTTTTACATGAAGAGACCGGAGCCAAACTCAAAGTGAAAGGCCACTTATTGAAGCTCTATCATGAGAATCAGCAACCTCCATAATCATTAGGTTGTTTCTTTCCTTCACTTGTTTACTTACTCTTGCTCTGTGACTAATTATGGCATTGGCAGGGGCATTAGTTTATTGAATAAGTGTGGGGGAGAAACCTTTTTAGTAGGAAATTATCTTAACTTTTAGTTTATGCAGCAATTTTTCAATTTAATAATTCCTATGCTAGGTCTGTCTCCTATTTTATTTTTGTTGTGCTTGTCGACTTGATGTATGATACATCTTGAAGTTTGAGGAAATTGATATGATTAATTGTGTTGCACTTCATTTTCTTGAGCTTATCTAGTGCCTTATGACTTTGAATATGATCTTTAATGTTACTGAGTACCCAGCTTGTGTCAATTGTTTGTCAGTAATGTTCCTCTTGTCGAACGTTTATTTCTGTATTACTTGATATTCCTTTCGGGTAAACTTCACCGCAGCGAAAGTGCCTCATACCCTTTATGTTACTTCGGGTAAATTTCGCGCGGTTCTTTTTGTTCCTCTCAGGTTAATTTTGCCGCAGCGTGCATTCCACGTCGCCACGACGAACTCTCCATCATTCTTTTCTGAACCTTTTAGGTTAATTTTACCACAACGTGAGTTCCATTTCACTGCAACGGAACATCAATATTTTGCTATTTTTGCGATTAGGTTTAAGTTCGCCATTGCGAAGGATTAATATATGCAAATTTTACCCGTGAAATTACCACTCCACCCCTAGTTTCTCTTAACCTTTCGTATTCCCTCTATCCTTTTTTGTCATTTCACACACCCAAACCCTATTTAACTCCTTCGACCCCCTTCTTTCATTTCCACCTTCATTTTTCACTGCGGCTATCCTCAAGATTCTTAACCCAACCTCTCCCTTCCGACTATCTACGCAGACTTCAATTTTTGTAAGTGTTTCTTCTCTTCATTTTTTTTTTAGTTTCTGTAGTGTTTAGGGTAGACTAGGTTGTCTATCTTATTTTCCTTTCCATTTTTGCTTTAGACTCATTTTGTTTAGGTTACCTAGGATTATTGATTATGCTTTTGCTAAATGCTTAGGTTATTATTTTTAGTTTGCTTTACTCATTTGTTTAGTTATGTTTAGGTGTGTATTTTCTGTAGGACAATGCCTCGCGTTAAACTCCCTACCCCTGCTACCCTTCCTAGCCCTCTTATTGGCTCTGATTCCTTAAATAGTTTTACTTTTGTTAAACTTCATGAGAAAATAGAAACTAGGCCTTTCATTAAAGAGCAATCCTTTCCATTAGCTCCCCCTGACAATCCCTTTATGCAACAACTTGTTGCTTCTCAGCTCACAGGCTTAGTTGAACCTCGTGCTCAAGGCAATGATAAATTTGTTCACCAATTTTATACATATGCCAGATTTAATAATACCATAGAAATTAACTTCTGTGGTATTAAAGCACCCAATGCATTCACCACTGCCAGTATTCGTCAGCATTTCAATCTTCCTAACATTCTCCGTTGCCATTACGATCAGCTCATCCACAACTACCCTTCGGACGATGTTATTCATACCCTCTATCAAAAGGGTGTTGATTGGCATCGGCCCCGCTATTACCTACTATACCTCAAACGATCTGATCTCTGACTTGCAGCTCGTCCTTGGCTTCATTTCCACTCACCTCGCATATGTCACAAAACAACAAACCTTACACATCTACCTCTTGATGACTGGTCGTTCGATCGATATAGCTAAATTTATGGCCTCTGCCCTTCATGACTCCATCACTATCGCCAAATTCACCAATGTCATCACCTTTCCCTACCTCATCTCTGACATTTCCTAAGCACACAATTTCCCGAGTTTGATACTGACAGTTATTTTGATCCGACCCCACTCTTTAGATATGCCTGCCTCAAGCAACCTACCATTCACCCACCTCGTCCCTCCACCCATGCTCATGATATTGGTGCAACCTCTATAGCTGCGGCACCAGTTGAGGATGATCCTCTGGTTCAGGACGCTCCTAAGCTCATTACTTTACAGACCCTCCCTGGTAAAGTCGACGGGCTTTGTGCGGATCTCTCCCATCTTCGAGACACTCTCTTCTAGG
The DNA here is from genome assembly GCA_026413575.1 of Erythroxylum carthagenense. NCBI lineage: Eukaryota > Viridiplantae > Streptophyta > Magnoliopsida > Malpighiales > Erythroxylaceae > Erythroxylum > Erythroxylum carthagenense. The sequence goes on from JANZLD010000236.1 coordinate 61,248,302, forward strand.
AGATAGCCCAATAGAAGGAGAGAGAGGCTTTATATGATCGAGATAGGCGGTATTGCTGGTGTATGGATACATTGCTCACTGAGCACTTTCATTTCCAGTTACCATTTGATGAGGATGACCCACTGAGCGGCACTAGCACATTTGGAGCAAGTCCATCTGGATCTGGGGCTAATCCTCCTATGGAGTAGCTTAAGTCATTTGTTCTTTTTATCTTAGCTAGTCATGTTTTAGTTTTCAATCTACTAGATACTCAATTACATTGTTGTTATTTATAGAATTAATGGTCGATTGTTATATAATTCTCATTGTGCTTTTCCCGGTGTGTTATTATTCAAGAGCCTTCCTCTTACTTTTCAATGCATCATGGTGTTTTGATTGTTATTCACATTGAGGACAATATGATGTTTATGTAGGGGGGTGGGAGGTTATTCCGTTTTGTCAATTTTCTTTACACATCATTTTTGTCCATTTAATTGCTTGTACAAGTCATTTATGTGTCCTCTGTAAATTTTAAAACTTGGTAATTGAGGTGAATTACATGTTTTTCAAGTGTTTCTTTTTCTTAGCAATTTTTCACCGCGGCGAACTCTTGGTTTCTTCGCAACAACGCTGTTAATTTTTAGTTCACTGCAGCGAACTTATGTTTCATCGCGGCGAAGTCAATCCCTTTCATAAAAGAAAAAGACAATTTTCTTTTTTAATTTCCTCATTTCAATACTTCTCCTAAATTAGATTTGTCTCACTCCTTTGTCTTGAGGATTTTATAAATTTCAAAGTTGTCCATGTATTTTTGAAAAAATCATCTAAGTTTTTAAATGATAATTGATTTTGGATAATTCCATTTTTAATGTTTTCACGAGAGACAAGTGATGGTACGCTGAAAGAGTAGCATTATGCGTCTTTAAACCTTGAGATTGCTTAATTAAGATACTAACCTTGTTGGAAGGATATTTAGGCCTGAATTCTTTCATTTCTGTATGTATCTGCTTAATTTCATATCTCTCTAGAACTTGTTTTAATTCTTGATCAAATGTTGATGAACCAAAATTTTGTTAATATGATAGAGACATTCATTTCAAAAACCCTACTTACCCAAACACAAACCCCAAACACTTAACCATTGTTAGCCCTTTTGAGTCATCTTTTGAGTGCATGCATATTTCACAATTAATGTGAATTTCTCATCTCCATTTAAAGATGATCTAAAAAAACACAAGGGTTTCTATACAAAAGAAAAAAAGTTCCAAAAAGCATTAAGAAAAGAAAACTTTCTCAAAAGAGAACAATTTATAAAAAAATGTTAGATTATGTTTGTTGTTTGTTTAAACATTTTCTTTCGCATAGTTGGCGTTTGTTTCATGAGAAAAATAATTGTGATATATGTACTCATTTTTCCTTCTTCTATTCAATCCATTTCATTTATCCTTCCATACATTACAACCCTGAAAGTCCTCTTGATTCTCGAAATTATAGTTCTTGTGGTAGAGAGGTAGAATAATCACAAGCTAATGGAAGAGAATGGACTAAGCAGATTGTAGAGTGAAATTATCCCAACACAAGTGAGTTGAGAGATTAAACACATTTCCTTGAGAGAAATCTCGTTTGCCCAATCTCTTGGATTAAATACTTATAGTGTTTATTTTCTTAGCATTCTTTCAATCTGCTTGGGTTGATTTCTGAGAAAGTGATTTAACTAACTTCATGCTCTCATTTTTAAGCATGGTCGGTATTTTCTTTTTACACTTGTATCTCTTTGACTTTTATAAATTTTGTTAAGGAGTACAAAGGTCTAAGTGTGGGGGGAATTTGATTGAACCCAAGTTTCTTATATCATTTGGTGACAATTTCATGGTTTTTATTATACTTTTTGGCTCTTATTATTAGATATTGTGCTTAATTTAGCTCATGAGTGCTTGTTTTGAATTAATGTAGTTTGAGAGTAAAATTGTCACAAATAATTAATAATTGCACTAAATTGATTTTTAGAATAATTGATACTGCAAACTACTATTTTTCATTGTAGGACATTCAAGAAGTAAAGCCAAAGAGTGAGACAAAGAACACAAGTCAACGAGGACAACAGGCAAAGTTCACCGCAGCGAGGATGATGTTTCGCCACGGCAAAATCAAAAAATCTTTGAAGAAACCTTTTAGGCGCGGCAAGGATGACGCTTTCGCCGCGGTGAAATCAGCAAACTGTTAAGGAAATCTTTCGGGAAAAGTTTGTCACGGTGAACTCATCCTTTTGCTGCAACGACACATTCGAATTGGCACCAGACTTGGACCATTTTCGAAAAATTAACCAACTATGCATCCTAATCCAGTAACCTGTTTTTGAAAAAAAACCTATTTCGGGATAACATATAAAAGGAGAGCCGACATATTACATTGATATCACACATTGATATTCCATCTTCACGCAACTATCACACCATCGCCTTCTCCCATATCCATCTCATTTTCCTCCATTTTCCACTGTCGACTTCGACCATGGGTGCCTCTGATTGCTTCTCGGTTGTGAAGTTTCTTGGAGCTATACGTGGCTAGGCATCTCTCTCTCCTTTTGAAGATGTAGCAATGGCTAGACTTCAATGGGCTTAAAAGGGGAGTAGCTTAATCTATGTTTAGCTATGATTTATGAATTCCTAAATTTAGGATTTGTAATTTATAGTTGAACATACTTGATTATAGTTTAATCAAGTGTTGGATATTCAATGTGTGGTTTGGATTATGTAGAACTTTGAGCTTAAATATATGAAGTCTCATATATGTCTATTTGTAATCTTATTGATTCTCTTTTATCTTGCATAGTTGTGTTTAATATTGAGTTGATTTTAGATCCCGAAGTGATTTATTGCATGGACTTATCCACTACACACACTAAGAGTATTTAATAGGGCTTTAAGAAATGGAGTCCCATTGATTAAGATCTTGGACTTAAAGAGTTCTTTAAGGTTTACCCATTTGAAACTTAGTGATTTCCACTCCCATCAAAAATTAATTTCGAACTATGATAGCCAACGCTTATTTTCAAGAGGATCTTATCACTCCTTGATTATTTGTCTTAATCTTTCTGTTTTCTATTCCCAAAAATTCAAAAATACATTTTACATATTTTTCTTACAATTCCATTTAGTACAGTTAATGTTATCAAAGATCAAAACCTCCCCCTTACCAAATTAGCTTGCATTTCATGACACATAGGTTAACTTAGGTCCAATCGTTTTAGGTTCCAATTAAGTGAGACGACTCAAGGTTGTATCCTATTTTGCAATCCTTGGATTATTTTTTTATTTGACCTCCAAGGGTACGAACAAAGGTCCAAATCACTTATTTATAATGAATGGTGGTATTTTTTAAATGTAACATAATATTAGATAATATTAGATATATGCTTCTATAAGGCATGGTGTTCTTTGTACTAAATGAAATTATTCTTATTTAAAGGTGTACGTTTGACTTATATGTTATTGGCGGTGGTTATTTTTAAACATAAGTATGGTATTAGATATATAAAGCTCTGGTATAGTTATAAATGCGTCTTGGTAACTTAATATCAAAGTGATGGTATTCTCATTTTAACATGAATATGTCATTTATTTATAATGGGTGGTATTATTTTTTAAACATAAGTGTAGTATTGGATGTGCTAAGGTTTGAGTATAATTTTAACTAAAACATGGTATTCTTCATACTAAGTGATAACATTCCCATTTAAAGGTAAACATGTGACTTATTTATTATCAGTGGTAGTTCTATTTAAACATACGTGTGATATTGGGTGTATAAAACTTTGTTATAGTTTTAGTTGAAACATAGAATCTTAATATCAATGCTATGGTATTCTCATTTTAAGGTTAAATGTGACTTAGCTATTACA
>JANZLD010000236.1:61269941-61284348 GCA_026413575.1 Erythroxylum carthagenense
AATTATTAAGACTAATTTTATTTGAAATTATATATTTTAAACATATTTTATATAAAAATAATTTAATAGTTTAATTTAAACAAATAAAAGTTTTAATAAATTTAAAAATAGATAAAGAAAATAAAAAGACGGTGGTTGTCTTAATATTATCGATTGGACTTATTGGCCGAAACGCAAAGTGGATTCTCAACGGCGTCCTCGAGGGAGCGCACGGGTCATCACGTGGCTGTGAATAATTGGTAGACGCAAGGATCACTTGTCAATTGTCGGTGGTGAGTAAGTAGACAACATTAATACGGCAAAAACGTTGTCGTTTTCGGCCGACCACCCAAAAGCAACGCTTAGCCCAGCCCAAATTTGTAAACTCCGTCTGAACTTTTAGTGATTTTGTTTGTTCAATTTCTTTCTTTTTTTTCCTTATTTTTAACCTAATTATCCTAAACTATTTTAATCATGTTTTCGACGTCTGGTTCAGCACTCCTAAAAGCAATAATTTGATTCCAAATTAGAAGTTTGGTTTTCTCCATCCCTAACACCTATTATTTGATTGTAGAATGGGATTTGCTTTTCACTTCAATTTTTGAACATTTGGAAATTAAATCCCTTATTAATATTCTTTCTGCTTATTCTTATGTTTGAGTTTAGACTACACTTAAATCTCGCTTATTTGTACAGATAAGTATAAAGAGAGAATTTAATTTTGAGCCCTCCTAATTTAAACTTAAATTTTATTTTGATAACAATGAATTTATCTTCTAAATTATATTGTAAGTTAACCAAATCTCTTCCTTTATCATTCCAATGTACTTCTTCTACACCTACCATTCAGCTCTATAATAGGGATTTTGGATTTTGTATTCCTATTATGGGACCTTTGTTTTCATTTTATGGCAGCTTAAGTGATAACACGACGGTCTATACCTATTCCTATAAATCTATAATGGGACCTTGTTTTGGTCATAGACTCGAAACTGTTTACATTGCGTCATGAATCTCCGTTCGAACAAAACTTCAAAGGTAGTTGGTGAATATTTTGTTATTCCAATCTCATTTCCTTTATAACTAACAATTTAGTTTTTTAATAATTATCGATAAGCATGTATGTATAAAATCCAGTTAACTGGTCAACAGTATAAACTTTCTATTGACAATAAGATGCTAAAGATGCATTTGGTATTGCAGCTATGCTTGTGAAACTTATGTTTCATTCCAAACACGACCCCGATTTGGTTTGGTAGCCATGATGAAGAACGTGCTTCGACCAACCACGATTTAGTTAACTGTAGAAGTTTTTCATGATGCCAATCTAGGTTTCAAAATGACGGCAACTATTATATGATTTAAAACATGAAAACCAGGCCATCCTTTGTAATCATGCTATAATAAATGAATCTTTGATATACTCAAAATTAGAGATAAGAGTGGAAATAGTTGTTCAAGCAGATGGAAAAAAAAAACAACCTAATTAATATCATCTAATCATTTAAACTGAACTCCCCGAAAGATCTACATTTTTTATAGGCATATATTAGATTAATTTTTTATTATAAACTAAGATTACCTTCCTTGTTCTCAAACTCCATTTTACTTTTAAAGTGACTATAGTTTAAAGAATACAAATACAATCTCTAGAATCCTGTTGTAAAAAAAGAAAAGGAAATATCCGGTGTCTAGAGTCTAGACTCTTGACTCTAGATTATCATCCTCCCATGCAGTCTAGAATAATAAAGAGCATTGCTGGACCTTTCGCGACCGTATTTGTCAATAGTGACCTCAGCTATGTCCTTGTCAGTTTCTCCAGAAGCCTCAGGCTACTGAGGGTTTTCCCTGCTTTTAAATCCTGCCAGTCCCATTCATGCATCCCACCAACCGCGCATGTTGCATATGCACAGAAATGACTCTTATTTACCGTAACTCTCCGAAAAGAAAAGAAAAGAAAAGGAGCAATAATTCGTGTATCCCTCCAACTGCGATAGTAAATTGCAGGTGAAGGATTTAGACTGGACAATGGAGTGACTTATAGAGATGGACCGTGAGCTGAGTCTGAAACTTCATTTTCAGCATGACCACAATAATTCTATAGTTTCATCTACAACACATCAAATCTCTTTGGTAACACTGGCTTAGTCACAAACCAAATGTAACAAAAAGACAAAACAGGAAGTATAGTACTACTTCGACAATTTAATGTCACTACAGACATATCACCGTATGTATAACATGTATAGGTAACACAAATCCTTCGTTCACAAAATTTCCGTCGGAATAAAAGCTAGATGATTGTGAACTTCTGCATATTAAATTATTCATAAGTAGATTTCACTACAACTTGAGATATATTATTTGCTTTGATGAGATTGCCACTTGAATTTAAGTTTAGAACATATATATGTCAGATGGTCAGGCACAGACCGCTTATTAACCTCTAGTAAAACAAACAAGAAAACAACTTACTGCTACCATCTACGCATATGTAAGCACAAAATAACTCTTTTACCTATACCTATCAAGTTTCCTCCCTTTGTTTCCTTATATTCCTTTTGTTATAAATTGGAAGCGCTTCATAATGCATAAATATAACTAAGTTATTCGGATCAAAACTGTAGTGATGGAAAAAAAATGTAAAGTTAATTAGATTAAAAAGCATTAATGTAGTGTTGGGTCTTATAAAATATTTTTATTTTTATTTTTGATGGAAAATAGAAAATAGAAAATAACACTGAAAATGAAAAATCTACTTGGTTTTAAAACATTTTTTATAAGTTCATTTTAGAAAAAAAAATTATTCTCTTTGTTTTAACATTAACTAACCTGACAGTAAAAGTAAAATTTATTTTTATTCTTTTCTAAGAGATAATTTTTTAAATTTAATAAATTTTCATTTCTTTCTTAAAATATGATTTTCTTTAGTTTTATTAAAAAATATTTTCTTTATTTTGAGTACCCAATATACAAGACTCCCCGCTTTACGGGGAGATTTATTATGTACATAATCTTTCCTTTGTATTTTTACAAAAAGATTATTTCCGTTACTTGAACCTATAATCTTATGGTTACGAAAGAGCAACTTTACCAATTGTTCCAAGATTTACTCTCTAAGAGTCTAATATAGTGTTTCATATGAAAAATTAAAGCTATGTAATTTTTATTTTGATAAAGGGTAAATGGTAATTTGGTAGGTTTGCTTGGTAGTTCAAAATATAAAGCATTTCCTTAATCTGCTTCAATTTGAAATGTTTTCTTCTTTCACACATTTTGTAAATCTTATTTTAATGGTTTCCTCTTTTTAAACTGAATATTTAATAATGATATTTTTTAACTATTTCTTTGAAATAGATGTTTTATAATTTATTTTAGAAAAACCATCTTCATTATTATTCAAATACCAAAATTGCTTATAAAATATAAATTAAAATGATTTTAAGAAAATGAAATAATTATAAATTATAAAAACATTATGAAGTTATTAGATAAAAGCATATATAAATATCTATGTGGTCTATATTTCATCTGAATAAATCTAAATATAAATATTTATAAATAACAAAAATGATATAGATTTGAAATTAAGAAGAAAAAAATGACTAAAATAATAGACTGAAACAAAGATACAACATAGAATGAAAAGAATTTTTTTTTAAAACATGGAAATAGGTTATAACGCGAAAGTACAAATATGACTTCTTCTTTTTTTTTTAACTCACCAGATGTCTTATGCAGGTCTCAATTATGGGAAGATACCTTTAAGCCATTCACACCTAAACTGATCCCCACTCGAATTTGGTAGGTCTTTTGTGAGAGATAAAGCTCCGGTTCTAAATTTTAAACGGTTGCATACATGATGAAGGTTCGAATCCGCGACCTCACTTAAACCAGAAAAGCCCCTTACTAACTCACCTTTGACCTGAAGTTTCAAATTTTTTATTTGTTATGGCTAAAAATTGTATGGATGTACGAGAAGCTTTAAAGGCCAACATCAAAGGGAAAAAATATCTCAAGGAGTTGGAATTGGTTTGGGAAGGCGATTTTGATGATCGATTGGATGCTAGATGTCTACTGGAGCAATTGAAATCTCATCAAAATGTGGAAACTCTTATAATTAGAGGGTACGGGGGCACGAGATTTCCATATTGGATTAGTGGAGGATCTCCTTTGTTAAGAGTTGTAACGGGTAAAGGGACCGGACAGTCAACATATGGCTAAAAATGACGAAACAAAATATGTAAAACGAATCCATCTTAAACACTTGATGACGAAGTGTCTTTATCTAGGTGAACAAAATGTGTGTTCAAAGGATTTATGTCTAGAACGTGGTATTTAGTATTTACTCACGTGCATATTATAGTCCACAAAACTTGAGCAAGTTCCGTTTCTTGAGGATTCCCGTAACGTTAGGTTGAAAACCAGTTCTCGTACGATTTCAAGTCCAAGGTACTGCCCATAGAACAACTCTCAAACCGGAGGAATTGCCCACAGATTTCTAAGAGCCTCACTTTTAACTTGCTTCGTATTTTCTTCGACTTGACTTAAGTCTGTCTAAATTAGCTATAAATTTTAATAAATACAAAGTTAAGCAGAAATTCCGTTAAAACGTAAGGTTTCAAAAAGTTTAATAATACGTAGTATTATTCTTAACTAATAGAAAAATTGTTTATAATAATTATATAAATTTTAGTTTTCAGATTCCAACAATGTTTTTAGAGAAACTAGTTAGAGTGATTAATAAAATCTAAGCGTTATTCTTAAGTTCATTTCCAACTTCTTACCACCCTATATGTCCATGTGGCACGCCTCAACCACCATTCTCCAAAGAATCCCACGCCTACGGCTTTTGGTTTGTGTTTGCATTTTCTTCGTGTATTTTATTTCCCACCAGTTTAATACCTTCGGCTTCAGCGCATAACAGTGATCGGTGGGCCCAAAAGAGCATGTCTGGTCGGAATGGTTCTTTATTATTTCGAATCAACTTGGTTTCATTTGATTTACTCGCTTAATAGCGTAAGTTAATGTATAATCATCTCATCTGACCTCAATAAAATAGTGGAGTTGTAGCCATAGGCCCAGAAACGGAAAGAATGTCAAGATTATCCCCATTTCAATAGTACGAATGAATTTTAATATACGGATTGAAATGGATGGATGTGTAAGAGTAACATTTTTAATGTGGATACGTTAACAATCTAAACTTAATTTTAAAAAACGAAACTTTATCGGTAATACATAAAATTAATCTATTGCCGTTGATCACGGATGTCACCTGGCAGCTGGCTGATAAACACAAGCAACCACCAAAACAAAGTTGACTATAGTGTTGTTCTTTTTTCTTCTTTTTTTTTTTTTTATGAGAAAAGGTTGACCTGTTTGGTTATTATAGGTAGCCAGGGTCATTGTTATGCATCTGGACTCTTGCAAGGGGAAGAGAAATCTCTTTTACCTTATTTAGTTCCAAGCCTCACGTCCCGTCCACAAGTTTGACAGTAAATAAATAGCACAGCGCACAGGCTTAGAATTAAATAACAGAAACAGATGATCACAAGCGTCTTGCAAGTGAACTTTATTCATTGGTACAGTGCCTTCTCCTTTTTATTTATTTTTATGTGTTGATTTCATTTTTCCCACACATAAAACGTAATTAGCCGAAAAAGATGACATTACTTGTCTATATATGCCACCAACACTTTATAGCTTTCTTATTGGATGCTGACGAATTGAAGTATGACCTTCAGCAATAAAAGCAGAAGCACACATAAACGCATACACAGTCACGCTGTGGACTAGAAGCATGTACTGAAAATGAAGTTTTATGTCGTAGAGTACACGTAATACTCCACGCAATTAACAGATGTTTATATATTCCTTTAACTTTTTTAATCTTCAGTCTTCATTGGCTTCCTAAATTTCTGGTAATCAATAATTTAAGAGAAGAAACAAGGTAGTGAATCATACTCTTTTACTATTAATGTTGAGGTCGTTATATATGGTAAATTCAATCCTCATGCCATTGCTTCAAAGCAATATTGTAATTATTTTATTACAATTTATATTGTAAATATGAGCCAGAGCAATGTTCTTCGGCGATGCTTTGCTTAACTATGAATTTAATTTTTGACACAAGTTTTCATTTACTTAGACCGCTCAACAATTGAATAATAAAGAAATTTAAATTACGTTTCAACTTTATAGTGAAAATAAATTTTAATTTATACAAGATTTGTAGCCACTTAAGCCTAGTGAACCAGCAACCGTAGTTCCAAACTCTGAAATAAATGGTCGAAAATCACTTAATTGAGAATTACAAAATAGTCTTGTCCTGGATGCATATATTCTTATTTTTCGAAACTTCCTGATCAATGGTGCTTGAGAATATTCCTACTTTCTATGAGGAAAATCCTACCATGGAACGTACTTAACTGCTATAAACATAAATTAAAATATGGCTAGTTTCATTATCATACATGTATTAGATATCAAATTAAGGCTTTAAACGATCTGTTGCAATTTAAATTTAAATTTTTAAAAATTAATTTAAATATGGGAGATTTTTAAATTGAATTTTCAAAATCGTATTAAAAAATAAATTTTTTTTTCTATGCTATATAAAAAATTAATACAACAAATTTTGAAAAGTTGATTATTTAAAAAATAATATGTCTAAACATGGCTGGCATAACCTTTAAATATGAATTTTTAAATTCTAAATAATTAATTTTTATTGTTAAAACAATTAATCTTATCTTATTAAAATTAAGTATAAATAGTGAACAACTGAAAAATAAAAAGTCAAATTTTAAGTGAAAAAATCTTTTCAAAATTCTTTTATTATCATATACTTTTCTAATTATTATTAATTATAAATATGTAAGCAAAAAAGATCAATTATTGAAATTAAAATTGTCATTACAAAGTAGGAGAAATGTCATAATATAAAGGCACCATCAAATTGTTGTAATACTGAAAAACTTAAATTAGTACTCCACAATATTTATATAATTATATGCAATAACATACTATGGGGTTGGTATCACAATTTACTAGTTCAAAAATATATTATTCCTTTTGAAAACTTGCAAAAATATGTTGACTTATACGAATTGCACTAATTGATAAGTGAAGAGAAAGAAATTGTATTGTATGTTTTCTATTTATTCATTGAAGTTTTGAGGACCTTAATAAACACAAGTAGAGATACATGAGATAAGGTAGAATATAAAATAAAAAGATTAAAGCATATTGAACATAATGTTTATCTCTAAGTAATAGAAAAATAAGATGGTTATGATTGAGAGATAATCATATGTTGTCACCCCAATACTTTCTCAAACTCAAGGTGACATGTAATCATGAGTTTGTCTTGAAGATGTTGGAACGTGAAAAAAGAAAGAGTTTTTTTTTCATAACATCGGCAATTTGATTAGTAGATGAGATATATTAGATGTAGAGTGGTTTGCTTGCTACCAGGTCTTGAGCAAAGTGAATGTCAATCTCAATGTGCTTTGTACAAGATTGGATCAAAAGCAAGAAAAGTAGCACAAAGGTTATCACACCTAAGAGTAGGTTTGATGTGAGAGAAATCGATTTCACCAAGAAGTGAAGTGAGCCAACATAGTTCTAAGGTTATAAGAGCAGTACTTTTGTATTCAGCCTCAGTACTAAATTAAGTAACTGTTGGTTATTTCTTAGCACTCCAAGAGATGAGATTGGAACTAAGAAAGATGTAGTAGCCAGATGTAGAACAATTATCATCATGACAATTAGTGCAATTAGTATCACAATAAGCATGGAGATTGAGAGATGATGATTTATTAAAATGAATTCATGAGAAGATATAGAGTGAAGATGTCGAAGAATCCATTTGACCGTAGTCTAGTGAATATCGGTAGGACAGTGTAAGAATTGAGAGACTTTATTGATAACAAACTAGATGTCAGGGCAAGTGAGGCAAAGATACTAGAGAGCACCAATAGTGCCACTCTACTCAATAGCATTAAAAAGGGGATGACCATGATTTTTAGATAAAGAAAGTGTATGAATAATGGGTGAGTTCGCAATTTTAGTATTATAGAGACCAGTTCAAAAAAGAAGATCTTTGATTTATATGGTTTGAGTAAATTAAAGACTAATAGGCATAATAATGGCCTCAATACCAAGGAAGTAATGAAGTGAACACAAGTCTTTAATGGGGAAAGTGGTATTGAGATCGTGAATAAAAGATTTAATATAATGATGAAGAACTTGTAACTAAGATATCATCCACATAAACAAAGACAAAGGTTGTGTGAGTCAAGGTGGTATAAATAAATAAAGAAATGTTAAGGTTAAGAATTTTCTTACTCAACGTATAAAACCTAACTCAAGGAGCTTATTTCAATCCATACAGATCTTTATGGAGATGACAGATATGATGAGGACAGTGAATATCTGTAAACTTAAAAGGTTAACACATAAAGACTTGTTCTTGGAGATGACCATGTTGACATTAAGTTGGCGTAAAGCAAGAGTGAGAACAATGTGAATGGTAGTGGGTTTGAAAATAGGACTAAAGGTATTTGTGTAGTCAATGCTTGAAGTTTGATGATAATCTTTAGTCAATAGTCGAGCCTTATGATGTTGAATAGAGCCATCAAGATCTCTCTTGGTATGAAATACCCATTATATAACCAACAACGTTAGCATTTGGCAGAGGAGGAATAAGAGTCTAAGTATGATTGTGATGGAGAGTAGTGAACTCAATAATTATAGCTTAACGCCAGTGTGAAAATTTATTGGCTTAAGTGAAACATGTGGGTCAAAAGTGGTAACAAGCATGAAATAGGTGATATAATCATGAAAAGAGAGAGGGATGTTGGTGTGACCATGTGTGTAGGTGACCATAAGATGAGATGATAGTGGTGGAGGAGTAGGTGAAGGTGGAGAAGCAATGTGAGTAAGGGAATGGTTCAAAGGTAAAGGTAAGAACATAACAGAAAAAGGGGAAGGGGAAGGGGAAGCATTAGAAGAAATGGTGGAATGGTAAAATTCATGTTCAAGAAAACGCACATGATGAGATATATAAAATTTAAAGATTTGAGGATCAAAACAACGGTATCCTTTGTACTTGAAATAGTAGCTTAAAAAAACAAATGAGTAAATTTACTTGTGAGTTTATTAGTATGAGTAGAGCCTAGAGAGGAAAAATGTGCATCTGAAGACTTGAAGGTAAGAGAGAGTAGGTTTAATATGAAAAGTGTTTCATAAGGAGATTAATGATTAAGTACAGGTGTAGGTAAGAGGTTGATGAGATAAACATTAGTAGAAAAGGCTTCAAACTAAAAAGTTTTAGGAATAGAGGCATACAAAAGAACGTAATACCTATTTTAGTGATATAACAAATTTACGTTTTGCAAAGCCATTTTATTGAGGATTTAAAGGACAACAGATACAATAAGTGACATCATAAGTAGTAAGATATTGAGAAATGATGTCATTGATGAGTTCAAGAGCTCCATTACATTGAAAAGTTTTAATTGTGACAAGAAAAGGTTTCCAATTGCTGTTTTAAAGGATTAAAAATAGAGTAGAGTATTAGACTTTTAAACCAAGGGGAAAAGCTAGGTAAATTAACTGAAGTCATCAATACATATAATAAAGTATCGATGCCCATATAAAGAAAAAGATGAGGAAGGTTCTCGAATCCCTAGGAGAGTTATGAGCAGAGACTGAAGGGTTACATATAACAACACTAAAATCTCTAGCTAACCCATCTGAGATCCCCCATCAATTATAGAACTCTATAGCACGGAACATTTCCAACTGACCCTATTGTCGTATGAGGTTTGCCCTTGTTTTAAGCTTGTTTTATTGGCTACTAACCTTACAATCCTTGAAGCTTCAGTTGAACAACTATAAAGATATTTTTTGAAGTTATATAGAAAGATATTTTTTTTAGGTAAAGTGAATTATATATTAAAAAGATGAGGTTGGTCTATTGTCCCTTTTAAAATAGGATACGTTTTTTTGACAACAAAACTCTGTTAACTAATTACTCTTTATATGTTGTAAATTAATTACTAATAATTTCCGATTATGTATATTAATGAAAATATATCTCCTTCTTCTTCATTTTTTTTGAAAATTCTATCTTCTTATATACACTGAAAGATATCATTCAACGAAAACTAAAAACAAGGAATGTCATATTTATACACATATAAGAAGTTTTTTAACTTCTTGTAACTAAAATTCGAAATTATTATCAATGTTAATTTAAATGTTTGCTTATGTTTGAAGTATAATTTTTTTGTCCAATCCTAATAAGATTAAAAATTTTCCCTTAAAGTTCTAATTATTGAACTAGAAGAATGGAGTTATAATTATTAATGAGTTAATTGCAAAAAAAATCTCAAACTTTGCTCAATTTTGCAATTATAGCCCAAACATTAAAAAAAGATAATTAAATATCAAACTTTTATTTTTTCTAACTTTAGCATGCGTTAACTTTTTCGTTAAATTTACTGACGTGACTTGTCACATGTTTAGAAACCCTCAAAATTTTTACACGTCATGCTAAATAAATATAAAAATGAAAATTAACAAAATTACGTTGTTTAATAACATAACTAAATATTATTTTACAATTTTTAAAATTATTCAAAATGATATTTGATATTGACACAATATTAATACTAGATCACATCGATATGATTCTAATATGATATTCGTAAATTTGTTTATTATATTTAAATAAATAGCTATTATATCCGTTAATTGTTTATTTTATCAATCAAAAAGTAATCTAATTTTTCAATAGTATTTTGTACCAAATCTATTTGCTAGCAATGAAACCGTATTGTGTAAACTATCGGAGTAACTCCCGCACATTTTAAAGGCACCATGAGAATAGGGGTCATTATCAAATTACAAGTGTGTTTGCAAGTTTAAAGTCACATAGTTTTTTTTTTTTTGGGTGTAAACCATCCAGTTTCCGGCACCACGTAGGTGTTCGACTAATCTGGACTTGCCACGGGAGCTCGCACGAAGCGGTAAATGGCTGGCCACGAGGAACGTTCCATTCCCATGAGTGGGAGTCGAACTCCCAACCACATGGTTAAGGGGCAGAGGCGAGCTACCACCACGCCACCCCTCGTGGTTAAAGTCACATAGTTGAAACTACCAATACCATAATCACAGGTGGCTTATGTACTAACTGCCGGCGTAAAAAAGCGCAGATGTTCGTATTCTTCCAAAAAGTAATAAGTTCTGATTAGACAAGGGACAAAACAATCCATACATCACAAGGGTTAGGTAAAACGTGAACGGCAAAGCTTGATAGGTAATTCCAGGCAACATTTTCATACATGGTAGTTGACACTAACAAAAGAATGGGGAAAAACGTGACTCTTAACCAATGTAATGCGTGAACAATTCAACATAATCGTACGACAATAATCATGAGGGACTTGACATGATGTTTGCAGATGTTTTCACGTCTCACAAAGTAAAATCAATAGCTATACGGGGAAAAGAGGAAACTATGATTTTGGCATCTGTTTCATGGTAAAAGAAGTCTCAAATAATAAGGATGGTGCTAAACAGTAATCGGGGATTATAACGGTATCATCAGAACTGATGAAATTCAATTATCAGTTCAAATTGTCTTCCTTTGAATCTTATAATGGAAATTGGAAAATCATTCGTGATAGAATTGAAAATGGAATTATAATACTGGAGAATTTACCTATAAATATATATATTTATATATTTTTTGATAAATACATGCATACTAAAGTTAATAAAAAATGATTTTTTAATAGAATATACACCTAAGACTTGTTTTCCCTATCATATACCAGATAGGATTATGATGAAGTAAATGTCAATTTAATTTTTATATTTTGATAAATTAAACACGGTTAAAAATATTACAAACTCTTGCAAAAAAGTAGAAGTAAAAACTTATCTTTTGTAGAAATGATGAGAAATTTTACTTATAATTTTTCATATAAAATTTATTTCCACTATTTATTTGAGCCTTGAGGATTACAAGAGATAACATATCCAAAAGTTAATATCAATTAATACTTTATAATCAATAAGTTAGAGAAGACAATGAATGGATAGTGTCAAAGTTAAAATATAACAACAACAACTCAGTACACAAGGCTCCCACTTTGCGACAGATGAGGGAACGATATCAATTATACACAGCCTTCCCTTTATATTTTATAAAAAGATTGTTTATGTGACTTGCAATTAAAATATAAGTGTAGCATTTAATGCAATTCTTCTTTTATGTTTGCTGCTTTTTTCTCCTTTAGCCATTTTCTTGATTCTTTAGTCATTATACCAAACAATTTTGTTTTTCCATAATTATAAGGGTAATTATTAGAAAAAGCTCAACTTATTACCAAAATTTCAATTATAGCCCGAATTTTAAAAAGTAACAATAAAATGTCCAAATTTTTAATTTTTTTCCAGTTTTAGCCCGATATTATTGTTTCTGTTAAGTTTGCTGATGTGATTTATTACATATTTCAAAAACTTTAACTATTAATACACATCAACTAAAATTAACACAACAAATAAAGATTAGTTAAATGACGTCGTTTAATTACATAATTAAAACACAGTTGTTGTTTAAAAATAACCTAAATTAGATTACACAACCTTGACGACCTTACGCTTTGATTTTAATTTTTTCTTTCGTTGTCAATTTGTTTTCTCGACACCCTCATCCTTCGATTTTTAGATTATGTAGCTCTGACACTCTCACATTAAGGACATCAGGAGAACAAACTAAAAATGAAGAGCTTATTGGTATAATATATGCTGTAATGCTAGAATAGTTTGAGACGTCAAAAAAACAAACAGAAAATAAAGAGCTAAGGATATCGGGAAAACAACAAATAACTTCAGGTTATAATTAAAAAAATTGGAAGTTTGAGTATTTTATTGTCACTTTTTGAAGTTTGGGCTAGGATTGAAAAGAATTGAAAGTTTAGACATTTTATTGCTACTTTTTAAAGTTCGGACTATAATTAAAAAATTGATAAAAGTTAAGGTTTGTTTTGTAATCTAATTATAATTAAATAGTTTAATATAAATAAATGCTATATCAAAATTTTAAGTATAATGTAATCTTCTCCTTCAAAAACTATTAATTTCTTTCGGATTACATATAAATATATATGCATATATTATAAAATAAGATGCTGGTAAAAGGAAAGATTTAGTTATAACTTATGTACTCTTAGTTTATCTAAAGTTATAAGAACAAGATGGTTTGTGTTCTAGTTTATCTGAAATTACAAGAACAAGCTGGTGTATGATTGTGAGGTTTCAAGTTGGAGCAATTAATTCCTCAAATCAAATTGCATGCTTTTTAATAATTATCTTGTAACGATAATCTGCTTTCTTTCTTTCTTTTTTATGTTAATGTGAGTGGATGATAGTTGAAATTCTTTTGATTTTATAAAACTTATTCCTTTCCTTGTTGATCAGTGGATCGAATAGATAATGCCCTTGTTGGGACCCGATTCGGAGACCGGTCCCCAACTGCTTATAACTTAATACTCTTACTCTTGCTTTAATTCCACATCCATTGGACTCGTTTTCCAGAGCCCAATTTCCGGATCCTAAAGCCTTGCGCTTATTTCCTTACAAGGTCCTTAACTGTAACTCTACATTCGTGGCTAGCGCACACTATTTAAACACCAAAATCATAAGTTGACTTATTCATATAAGTTGTAGCTTTATGTCTCAAGTTCGTTTTGGTACAAGCATCACCTCAAACGGAGTTGTATAACTCAAGTTATACTCAAAAAGCCTAAAAGAGCTCATACTCCAAAACTAATCTCCAAACCGACCTCTCACTTATTTTAATACAAAATTCTTCAATTTAACTCCAAATGGTACCAATTTTTGTGGAGAGAAATATATATGTCTTATAAATCTAATGGTTTAAGTCTCACCTCAATTGGAGGTCGGATGAGGGAGTTATACCCAATGTAATAGACTACGTTCACTTCCAAAATCAAATTGAAACTCTTTTGGCGCGATTATCATAACTTTTAATCTAGATGTCGGATTGAGTTTGTTCTTTTACCATTAGAAAGAATACATCTATATCTACAACTCTCATGAAGATCCCAAAATGAGATTAGGCCTCTAACTTTGTCCAAAAACACAATCTGAAAGTGGCCCAAAAGCTTTGAGAATGTCCGTTAAACGGACATGCAAGTCTGTCTAACGGACATGGGCAGGCTAAGAGGTGTTTTTGCACCCGAGGCTGTCAGTTTAATGGACATCCATGTCCGTTTAACGGACATGCCATTTTACAAAACTTCAATTCCTCTTCTAATGCATCTCACCTTAAACCTAACTTCATAACTACTTGTACACTTCACAAATTTATTCATTCCCAAGCCTAAAC
>JANZLD010000236.1:61326245-61337306 GCA_026413575.1 Erythroxylum carthagenense
TAACAACTTAATACCATCATCATCCTTTCACCAACAAAGGTTGATTTGTTCATTTTTTAACTGAAAAAATTTCATATCATTCATAATCAAAATTATACATATATACTTATATGTAACTTTATAATTCTCATTATGTTGGTTTAATCAAAAAGGCATAAAGGATAGTTTTGATTGCCAAATTTTGTATTCTTGCCATTTATGTTAAGTATAAGTATCCTTTGAATCAACACATACAAACTATTTATATAAATATGGATCAAATTCTTCTTAATAACCAATTCATTATAAAAAAAGTTTGAGTCTTATGAAAAGGTTATTTAGAAGAAGTTATAGACTTGTTTTCGTAAATTTGGACATTGTTGATTCCTTTGTTAAGATTGAGCTAAATCAAATCAAGAAGTGTAATGACTTCAACACTATTAATGGAGACAATGAAGTCACTAATCCTATAGGATAGGAGTTTCCTATCCTTGAAGATGAAAACCTTATAGCTTTTAGAAGCATACCCCTTTTTGATAGGCCTTTTATCTATTTTCTTTGTTTTATTTTCTCCTTTTGTATGTAAAGGTGTAACTATATGGATGTTTTATCGTGTTTAACTCTATTTTATTTCGTTCAATGAAAATTTAACTTCCCTTAAATGAATATTTCAAATTTACTTTGCTTTAAAATCAATAATATTAATTGAAGTTACTTAAACCATCTTAGCATGATTGTTTAATCTAACTTATCTATCTTTTAAAAATGAAATATTAAACTTAACCTACGCATAAGTCTAGTTTAATTTCTAAATCGAAGTTGAAACTTTAATCCTAGTGAACTTGAAAGGGTTACAAAAGTCTAACTCTCTTACCTTATTAAGTTTTATATGAGATCCCACATCGGTTGGAGAGGGGAACGAAGTACACCTTATAAGGGTACGGATATCTCTCTCTAATAGGTGTGTTTTTCATGCCCTTACGCACTGGATCCCATCAGAATTTCGAAGTTAAATATACTAGGGCAAGAGTACTAACAGTATGGGTGACCTTCTGGGAAGTTCTTGGGAAAAGCAAAACCGTGAGGGCTTGGCTAGATCAAGGCCCAAAGCGGACAATATCTGTGAGCCAATGATCAAGGTTGTTATAGTGGTATCAAAGCTGGTACCCGATCCGTTGTACCAGCTACATTGGATCCCAAAAAGGGCTGGGCCCTAAGTGGGGTGGAAAGTGTGAGATCCCACATCGGTTGGAGAGGGGAACAAAGTATGGTTTATAAGGGTTCAGATATCTCTCCCTTACAAATGCGTTTTCCATGCCATAACGTACCGGATCCCATTAAAACTTTGAAGTTAAATGTGTTATGGCAAGAGTAGTAACATAATGGGTGACCTCCTAGGAAGTTCTCAAGAAAAGTAAAAATGTGAGGGTTTGGCTGACCCAAAGTGGACAATATCTGTGAGCGGGTGATCTGGGCTATTACAGGAATCATGACAATTAAATTAGTATCAGAGCCAGTACTGGAATCATTGTGCTAGCTAGGCTGGACCCCAAAGAGGTCTGGGCCTTAAGGGGGTGGAAAGTGTGAGATTCCACATCGGTTGGAGAGGGGAACGAAGTACGTTTTATAAGGGTATTAATATCTCTTCTTTACAGACATGTTTTCTATGCCCTAACGCACCGAATCCTATCAGAACTCTGAAGTTAAATGTGCTAAGGAAAGACTAGTAATAGGATAGGTGACTCCCTGGGAAGCTCTCAGGAAAAGCAAAACCGTGAGGGCTTGGCTAGGCTAAGGCCCAAAGCGGATAATATCTGTGAGTAAGTGATTTGGGCTGTTACATTTTATGTTAACATTTTAAAAAATTATAGGTTGTCTATACGAAATGAGATTCTATAATGAATACCTCTATAACAAAATTTCATAATAATAGGAATTTACATAAAGGGGAAATGCAATATGATATTAAAAATTATAGGTTGTCTATACGAAATGAGATTCTATAATGAATACCTCTATAACAAAATTTCATAATAATAGGAATTTACATAAAGGGGAAATGCAGTATGATATTGTATGATGCAATATTTATTTCTTCTATAGTTATACCTAGTACAATAACTTAACTTTAATAGTTCTAATTAAATCAAATAGCAAGATTTCATATTAAATATGAAATGGCAAAGCTTTAGAAGAGTCAAAGTAAATGATTTTACGAAAATGATGCTTAACTGAAGCATATATCATATAGTAAGTTTAGAGCTAATTGGATAATAGAAGGTTATGAGATATCTAAAAGGTTATATATAATCTTAGAGACCTCATTGAACAAATATTTGTTTTGATGAAAAAATTATAAAAGAATGGTTCTTAAGATATATGGTAGAAGTAAGATAAAGTTTGAAAAATTCAAATCTTATAATGGTATATCCAAATAGAACTAATTCCTTTATTGATACATTTAATTTGTAGTTGAAATATTATAAGATGTTGAAAGATTCACTTTCATAATGAATTCAAAGAGTTTGTATTGAAGATGATGATAAATTTATCATACTTACAAGAAGGTTAGTAGAGGTATGTAAAGATATATTACTTACAGAGAGAACAATAATTCATTTTTTCAATTGTTAAACATATAATAGCCCCAAAACAACTCTTATTGAATATTAAAAGGTAAAATCTTAATTTTATAAATTAGAGTTATAGAGGTAGATACATAATATTTTTTACTTATTATAGTCCATATACATATACAATGTACTAAAGATATTTAGTACTTAAGATATCTAATATTTGTGAAGTATTAAAGATATCCATTATTTTATGTATGAGTTAATATTTAAGTTCAAAATTATATGAATATAAAATTTATAAATAAATCCTTGTTAAGATATATTTTACTTAGAACAATATTATTTTAAGTTAAAAAGGTTCCAATATAGAATTAGTTACTAATCAAACCATAAAATATTCTTTGTTTAGTAGAAATGATTATTTGGATCATGAAGTTCTCTAATAAACTTGGTATAGTTCATTGCATTACTCAAACAATAATGTATCATATAACACTAGAGTCATTAAGTGAGCAAAAGAGATAAGGTCTCATTAAAGATATAAGTATATGTTTA
The DNA here is from genome assembly GCA_026413575.1 of Erythroxylum carthagenense. Taxonomy (NCBI): domain Eukaryota; kingdom Viridiplantae; phylum Streptophyta; class Magnoliopsida; order Malpighiales; family Erythroxylaceae; genus Erythroxylum; species Erythroxylum carthagenense. Next base: position 61,329,356 of record JANZLD010000236.1, read on the forward strand.
TATAATTTCTCCTAATTATAATGATAACTGAGCTAAAAGTTGTAAAATTTAAGCAAGTACTCACTGTAAAGAATCTTGTAGAATTCTCTTACTAGACCATTATCCCAATAGTAGTATGATTGTCATATGGTGATATGGTATAAGATACTTAAATGATTGGCTAAGTACAAGTGGGAGATTAATTGTTTATGACCTATATTCAATCAATTGTTTATATTTTGGTGATGTAATTATTTAAAGTCTTTCTTTAACTTATTCATATTTAGATGCATATGGTAAAGTCCATAGGATAAATATACATTGCAAATAAAGTTATAATGCAATAGGAATCTCAAATTATAATTAGATAATAATTATGAGATTCATATTACAATTATATATCATCTCTATATTGTTCCTAGTCATTGTTCTTTTGAGATTCGACGATAATAAAGCATAAATGACTAGAAAATAATATTTTCTTCCTCATAAAGGATATAACTAATCTTATAAACTAAAGTATAGAGATACATAAACAATGGTGTGAGTGCTTGTTAGAGAACAAGCTCATTAAATTAAACCCATATAAGAATTCTAATTTAAATATTACTTGTATATCTATGGAAATTCTCATTGAGATGATTATATAAGTATTCCTTTAATTTAAGATCTCCAAAGTGTCTATTATAGGGATTTTAATATTTTGATATTACTAATGACCTATCTTTGTCAAAAGGGTATCCTTGATTGTTAGTCATGAGATATAATATGAACTATATAGATATAGTTAAGTCATCGTTATATATTTCATCACCCTAAAATGATTAGAGAGAATGTTTCATTATTCTCAATTAGTATTGATTTGGGAAATCCTTAGCTAGAAAGGAATGATACTTTGAAAATATTTTTTAAAATTTAATTAATTTATTCAATTATTAATGGTGGAGAAGTAACTTAATTAGACCCAAATATGGTAGACATTAATCTCAACTTTATGTCTAGTTGGAACATTGTGTGATGAAATTATTGAATTATTTGAAAAATCATACACAAAAAGAATAGTCAAATTTAATTTAATATTTCTAATATTTAGATGATTATGATACATTGCCGGATGTCAATCTTGATCTATGGATATAAATTATTTAATTAGAGAATTAAAGACAAATTAAAGGATTTTAATTTATATAAACCAAAATACAATATAGAGTTATAATTTATATTCATTGCCAACATATTATTAACTTAATGTATCACACATAAAGACTGTTTGATAAGAGAAAAAGATAATTTGATCAAGTTGACTTGAATGTAGAGTTTTAGAAATTTTAAGATTAATTATAAGATGTTTAATTAATAATTACTAATAAGAGATGTTCAATTTTATTTGATACTAATTAGTGTTTAACTTTAATTAATTCTAATTCTAATTATTGAATTTAAAATTTTATTTATTTCAATTACTAAAAGGTTTAAAACAAATAAGCTTAGTCTCTAAAGGAGCTAACAATTCTTGCATAACCTTCTTTATATCGCTTATGGAGTTTTCTCAATTTATTCATGTAGATAATATTAGAGGGTGGACAAATGTGTAGTTACAATAGTTGTAATGAGCCAATTTGAGAAACAATTTAAGGGAAACAATAAGAAAATGATCAATGTACATAATAAGATATGATTTATGTTTATATGTTGATTATGTTATAGAATTTAAAGTGACATTTATTTGCAAAATCAAACAAACAAGTTCCATTCTTATTCTACTACATGTAAGATCGGTTATGCCCTAATTTTTCAACAAAATGATGATGTTAGGTATATAGAAAAAAGTATAATTAAGCTTAAATATAGTGGTTATGGAACTTATTTTAGAGTGTCTTCCTTTTATAGGCAATAATTCGAGAAGTATAATTAGATTATAATTATACTAATAGCGTTAAGTTATATCTCAATTAGTCTTTCCTTTTACTTGTATATATTGATTAATTTATCTGTTAAGTGTATTATTGAAGTTTATAAGTGAGTATGTCATATTCAGGCCTCAAAATAATTATTATACGAATGGACCTTTGAACTTTTCACCTGATCAAAGAGAATAAGCTTTGTTTAGTAATCGAAGCCCACACTATGCTTTGCTAGGGGTGTATTATATTTTCTAAGTTTCTTTTTATGACTTAGCATAAAAATTTTTAATTTTTATTATTAAAGTTTGCATAAACATAGTTTTAGTAAAAAAAAGGCCACTTGAAGTTTATCTTGTGATAATTCTTCTATATTATTGCAGGTTTACAATAATGTGTCAAGATAACTCAAAAGTTTCTCTTGAATCCATATAGGCATAAACTAAACAAGCTGAAAATTAGATAAATGTCGCCCTTTAAACTTTTTTCTTAAGTTTTCTAGCAAGCCTACTTTAGACAAAATGATGATTTAATAAGATAGTCCTTTAGAAGATTTATGAAGATTATTCTTTAAGGAACCCAACAATCCTTCACCAGACAAAGACACTTTTGCTACTTTTAGGGAAGCGAATCATCACTTAATCTTGAACAATCATTCATCCCTCTATATAAGACATATGATATAGAATTTAACTCATTTTAATTTTTTCAGATATAAACCATTCTTTCCATTATTTGTCTCCTTGCTTTATAAGAAGGTTCAATGTTAAGGTGTTTTGATATCCCATCCCTTTTTTTAAGGTAAGCCCATATCCCTTCCCTTTTATTTAAGCAAAGATGTTTTAACTAGTTTAAATAGTCAGGCTAGCTTTGTTGGATATAGCAGTGAAGGATTATTGGCCTCCAATTATAAAAATAATAGTCTTATATCCTTCAGTTCTATTAAAACCATGTCAACCTCACTTGTAGCAATTATATCTCCCTTAAGACTATTTTATGAATATGATTTAATTGGTTTTAAGAAGAGGTTTGTCTTTACAAATCTTCATTATCCTCCCTGTTTAGAGATTTTGATGACAACTTTAAAGTGTAATTAAAGTCCAACAAGTTGTAAAATATTAAGATTGAGAAATATGGGAGAGAATTTTGACATCTTTTAGGAAACCTCACTTGGATTCTTGAAGGTTGATGAGCATATTTGCTACGTTAAACTTGGTAAGATGGGATTCACCAAAGATTTTTCTTCAAATAATCCTTATAAAGTTTTTAATATGATTCATCCAAGTTTGGGCTATAATTCTCTTTATATTTGACCATTCTCCAAAGCCTCAACATGATAGGCCTAAGTCTAATCAATTTCATCCACATATTTAAAGCTTGTTAGTTAGATTCATTATCACCTACCTCATTTAATAGGTGCCCACAACCCTAATTTATTCAAATTTATACATTAATTTAGGCTTACAAAAACCAAAAGTGGATGTTAAAACTTGATTTCAAGGAGTACATCACATTTATTAAAGATTCATAAATGGATGAACAATTGAAAATATAAACTTATTTAGCTATAAAATCAGACAAGCTTGTTGACCTTTATGATTTATTAAAGTGGTTTAGAGAAGATATTTTTCATTGGAATGGGCATAATAAAAACACTAAATTTCTTATTTTAAAAACTTGTTATCCAATTTGTCCCCTTTTACTAAGAAAGACTCTCATTTATAAGCTTAGCTTAATCCTATTAGGGGTGTATTGTAAATAAGAGCATCCTTTAGGTTCTTTTCTTTATTATTTATTTCATTTGTTCTTTTAAATATTATACTAGCATTTTTTATTTCTATGATAATTGTGAATATGACCCTAAAGAGAAAGGCATGTGTGACTTATCTTCAAAGAAAAAATGCAAAAGGTGACCCACAATAATAAAGTTACTACAATCAAGTCAACTCTCCTTATTATTTCCACCTTACTTCTAAGCACTCTCAGAGTTTTTAACTTAACTCATCCTAACCAGTAAAGATCATCATGGTTCTCCCTATCTGCCTAGGCCTATTAGGGAGAAAGATCATTACTTTTCTAATTTCAACTTGATGATTGACAATGTTTTCAACAAGACTAGAAGCAGGATTGAGATGATCAACAAGATATTGAATCTCATGAATAGTTAGAGGCTAGATATGGATGTCGAGTTATATGTTCTCTAACGTTAAAGGATGAGGTGGAAAGTCTAAAATTTAAGTTGCAATTACAGGAGCAAACATTATAGGGTGATACTTTTAAGTTTGATATCATCAATAACTATCATAAGTCTAAGTATTTCAATAGTTAGAATTATGATAATCTCATTAACAAAACCATGGTAGGGTTCAAGGCATGTAAGAAGGTACACTAAAGAAGTTACAAACTTGCTTTCGTAGATTTGAAAATTATTGATACTTACATTGAGATTGAGCCAAATCAAAACAAGAAGCTTAATAAGTTCTATACTATTATTGGAGATAATGAATTCATCCTATAAGATAGGAGTCTCCATACTTGAGAATGAAAACTTTATAGCTTTTAGAAGCACCACTCTTTGGTAAGCCCCTCGTCTCTTTTTTCTTTTTTATTTTCTCCTTATATATGCAAAGGTGTAATTGCATACATGTTTTAGTGTGTTTAACCCTATTTTATTTCATTTAATCAAAATTTCAATTCCCTTATATGGATATTTTAAATTCTACTTTGCTTTAGAATTGATAACATTCAAGAAGTTATTTAATCCATCTTAGTAGAGCTGTGTAATATAAATTATATATATAATGACATGTTAAACTTGACCTACTTATAAGTCTTACTTAACATCTAAAGCAAAGTTCAAACTTTAATCTTATTAAACTTGAAATGGCTTATTAAAATTTGTGATAACATTATAATAAATTTGTTAGGTTTATAGAGCCTAACCCTTTTACCATATTAACTTCAGAAAAAAATGAAGATGATAAGACGTAAAGAGTCAAACTCTCATGCTGTGTTAAATTTTGTAAGAAATTTTATTAAATGTGATAGGCTTACAGAGTATAGCTTTATTTCATTATCAAGATTCTTAGCTTTGAATTTAAGAAGTTTTGATATACATAGAATATGAACGTATTTTCTTAAGTATTTTGCTTGGTCTTCATAACAATTGCCTTGTTTTACTTAGCTTTTTCATATATTTTCAATTAATTATTCATATTTGACCTTAGGATGATATTTATCAAGAATTGGAATATTTCAAGTAAAAACATGGAAAGAATTATAATTCTTGAAAAAATATGGTTTAGCTCAAACATATATCCCAACCCATACCTAATGTAAGTCAAGTCAGGAAGAAATATAACTTAGAACAAAGCCTGGACAGAGACCATTAATGTTAAAAACGTCAAAGAATAATATGATCTAAGCCACAATTGCACCACAAACTTTGTAAATTTCACAAGAAAAATTCGAAGATCCATAGTTTAAGGGCACGTGGATGCTGGAGATCATGTCTGTCTCTCAAAGAAGGCAGGAGGATTCACAACTCTAAAGTTAAAACATATGGGAAAATCTCGAGTTTTGAAGACTTTTAAAGACTTTACATACTTTACCCATCTTTTACTCTTCAAAGATTAGGGTTAGCCATCAAAAGGCTTTCAAATCTTAGGAGGTCAAATCTAAAATATTTTTATTGGAGAATCAAGATTTGTATTCATGTCAATATATCAAATTGTCAACATCATCATGACTTTCATATAGAAATATTTCTATTATGATTTTGTTTCCTTTTCATTGTTTTAAACATGATTAATGGCTAGATATTTTATTAATTAGGTTAAAAAATCCTAGAATTTATTCTTAAATTGATTTATTTATTTTGATTTATGAGTTGGATATATTTATGTGTGCTATCGTTGATTGATCTTAATATAGAGTTAGTTATGCTAAAAATTAAATCTAATGTAAATTCACTTGTGGAAGCCTTAAGAGTACTTAATTTTTAGTGGACAAAAAATTAAGTAGAAAGGGTTGAATGAAGTCCCAAAGATAGAACTACATAATCTATTTAAAGTTATGGTGAAACTTTTTATAGAATTTTACATGTCTTAATGCATTCAAAGGAGTGTTAATTTAGTAGTGATAAAAGTTAACCATCTAGAGAGTAAATGTTAAGACTCAAGAGAGTTTGATTTTAGTGTCTACAAAATTTTCCCATCCAAATAATAAATCCTTTTTAAATTAATCAAATTATGAAATCAAGGTTTATACTATGATGAGTACTGATCTAATCATTGATTTAAGATTGAATTCTCTCGTTGTCTTTTATTCTATTAGATATTTTCTTAATTATGATTTATATTATATTGTTATTGCTATTAGTCACTATCCTCTTTTAATTACTTTTAGGATAGTATTTTTTAGGGTATTCTAGATCCACTTTGGTTCTTTAAGGGATTTACCCCCTCTAACCATTGTATTGCTTACTAACAATAGATGCAGTTTTCTTAGTAATGGATATTATATTATTAACAGGGTCAACTTAAAAGTAGAAAAAACACTTATCAAGTCTAAAAGTCCTTTTCTATCTTGAGGTTTTTGAGCCTGTAAAATTTATTTTTAGACTTAAGGCTTTCAACTTGTATGTTTTAATTTTGACCAAGGGGATAAGAAAATTTTATTAAATTTGAGGCTTTTCAACCTGGAGTTCTTTAATCTGGACCAATAAGCTAAATAAAGTTTTTCTGGATTCAAGGCCTATAAGACTATATGTTATTACTTTACACTAGAAAACTAAAGAAACTTCTACTGGACTTGAGACTTTTCAACTTTTAAAATTTTCTTTTATGATAAGGAGTTAAGGAGATGTCTTAGCTATGTAACTTTTCAACTTGTATGTTTTTAATTTATGCCAAAGAGATAAGAAGACTTCTCATAGATTTTCTTGAAACTTTTTAACTTGTATATTTTTTAATATTGGGGAGGTAAGGAGACTTCTTATAAACTTAAGGTTTTTGGGCCTATAATTTTTTTTTACTTATGTTAGAGAACTAAAAAGAATTCTCTTGGATCTTAAGCTTCTCCCTTACAACACTACAAAAAAAGTTTGAATTAGCGATGCAAAATTACCGATGAATTAGAAACCGTAGCCAATTATAAACAGAACTAATATATTCGTCAAAAAAGTTGTTTGGAAAATGGTGTAGTTTGTCAACAGAAATTTCCATCTGTAATTTTGATAGTAAAATATATAGCTATACGTCGTCTTCCATCGTGTGCTTGTAGCAAAGGCTCGAACATTTATAATTATGACAAAACGATGCCATTTTAAAATAAACCAAATGACGTCATTTTGTTATACAACCAAACGTTCAAGCCTTCAGTAATAAAACAATGTCAATTTTTATACTTAAAAATGTTCTACTTTAGCAACAAAATGACGTCGTTTGGTTTAAAACCAAGCAACGTCATTTTGGTATACTTTAAAACATTATGCTTTAGCAACAAAATGACGTCGTTTGGTTTTAAATAAAATGACGTGATTTTTTATACTTAAAAAGTTCAAGCCTTTAACAACAAAACGACGTCGTTTGGTTTAAATATACTTAAAAAGTTCAAACCTTAAGCAACAAAACAATGTCGTTTGGTTTAAAACCAAACAATGTCATTTTGTTGCTGAAGCATAATGTTTTTAAGTATACCAAAACGATGTCATTTGGTTTAAAACCAAACGACGTCATTTTGGTTTCCTTAAAAAAGTTCAACTAGAGTCCCATCATGCCATTTTAAAATAAACCAAACGACGTCATTTTGTTATACAACCAAACGTTCAAGCCTTCAGTAATAAAACAATTTCATTTTTTATACTTAAAAATGTTCTACTTTAGCAACAAAATGACGTCGTTTGGTTTAAAACTAAGCAACATCATTTTGGTATACTTTAAAACATTATGCTTTAGCAACAAAATGATGTCGTTTGGTTTTAAATGAAATGATGTGATTTTTTATACTTAAAAAGTTCAAGCCTTTAACAACAAAACGACGTCGTTTGGTTTAAATATACTTAAAAAGTT